>SKCR01014198.1:0-56606 GCA_019454045.1 Zanthoxylum bungeanum | reverse complement strand
GGATTTCTTGATGAAGAAATCTATATGGAACAGCCAGAAGGATTCACATCCAGCGAAACCTCGGGTATGGTATGTAAGCTTAAGAAGTCCATTTATGGACTTAAACAAGCTTCACGAAGTTGGAATCTTCGATTCGATGAGATTATTAGATCGTCTGGTTTTCTCAAGAATTCGGAAGAATCCTGTGTGTATCAAGGCCAGTGGGAGCATGGTCGTATTTTTAGTCCTATATGTTGACGACATCCTAATCATTGGGAATGATTTAGGTATGTTACAAAGCGTTAAAGCATATCTCTGTAAGAATTTCTCCATGAAGGACCTGGGAGAAGCTTCCTATGTTTTAGGGATAAAACTCTATCGAGATAGACAAAGGAGGCTGATTGGGTTATCCCAATCAACGTACATAGATAAGATCTTGGAACGGTATAGTTTTGGTAACTGTAAGATAGCAAACATACCGTTCAGACATGGATTCATCTTTCTAAGAAGATGTGTCCACAAACAGAAGATGAGAAGGTTAGAATGTCTAACCAACCTTATGCTTCATATTTGGGTAGCATAATGTATGCCATGTTATGTACGAGGCCTGATATTAGTTTCGCTGTTAGCGTAACTAGCAGATATCAGTCCAATCCAGGTAATGACCATTGGATGGCCATTAAACATATCCTAAAGTATCTTAAAGGTACTAAGGATAAGTTGATAATATATGGAGGAAACGAACTGCAAGTTAATGGGTATACAGACTCCGATTTCCAATCGGATCCCGATGATAGAAAGTCTACATCTGGATTTGTCTTTACCCTTAACGGAGGTGCAGTTTGTTGGAAGAGTTCCAAACAGGGATCTACAGCTGATTCCACCACTGAGGCGGAATATATTGCAGCTTCTGAAGCTGCAAAAGAGGCTGTGTGGATAAAGAATTTTATCACAGAATTGGGAGTTGTCCCAAGTATCGAGAATGCGATTCCGCTATACTGTGATAATACTGGAGCCATTGCACAAGCAAAGGAACCGGGGGCGCATCAGAAGTCGAAGCATGTGGAACGCAAGTACCATATCATTCGAGAGATCGCGTCGCGAGGGGATATTGTCGTGTGCAAGGTACCGAGTGAAGATAATGTAGAAGACCCGCTGACGAAGGCCATACCTCCGAAGTTGTTTGATAAACACGTGGAGTCGATGGGTATTAGATACAATCGATATTGGCACTAGAGCAAGTGGAGATTTTTTGTAGGGGTTGGTGCTCAGAGCGCCAATTCCCGGTTGTATTTTTGTTAAATACTTCTGTAAAACGTTATATCAGTAATAATATATGCAGTTTCTATAATATAATCTATTCTTTTATATGGTAAGACGTAATGACCCTAGAATGATTAGTCATGATACAGTTGCAAAAGCGTCGCAACGGACATTGAGATGTATCATGACGTTGTCATTCTCAGACAGTTTCTGGTCAAGGTTTACACTACTTGGTCAGTATAGTAAACCCGTTGAGACCGGTACATGTCGTATACTGGAATATATGATTCCAATGGTTTCTCAATGAACCATTAGTCTTGGAGACTAGTATAGACGTGTAGGTGTTTATAGCGGATAAACACTGAACGACTCACCGAAGATTCTTAATGGATGGTACACCAGCGTCAATAAGAATCTTCTTGGGTTGAGTAGCACTTGTGATTCTTAGACTTGAGATGCCTTTTTTTTTTTTGGAAAAGGTTACAAGTATATTCCAAAGATGTGATTTGTACAATTGTACAAGGGCATCCCTCAGGTGAGTGCTAAAAGCACAAATCAGAAAAGCTGCAACACGGCCAAATACACGGCCAAAAAACTACAAGCAAAAAACAAAACGTGCAGCAACCACGTAAAGCTCAAAAAAATAGCTCATAACCCAAAACGGCGGCCCATATGCCCACATCAAGCAACCCAAAATCACGAGCAGCCCATATGTTCACCTCAAGCAAAACCGCAGGCCACATGCAAAGACCGAGATGCAACTCACTCAGCATCCACAGCCCAAACAGCTTAAACGAGTTCAGAAAAACCTCGTCAGATCCAGCACTCAAGATAGAGCCCCACAAACCCAATCACATCCATAAGCCATAATACACGGCCCTGAACACAAGTAGATCAATATCCAATTATCGATACACAAGTCAGAAGATCAGCGCTTAAGATGGCCCATCAATTTAAGGCCACTCTTACAGCAAGCCCAGACACGAGCATTACCATTGCAGCCGCCCAATCGCACCAAAAAACAGAACATAAAATGCGTCTCACATTGCTTATTTTACCTTCATGGAATCACGAATGCTATCAAAACCAAGGCTTGCATGTGAGCCAAGAATAGGCCCACTGCCCATAAGCTTTGTCAACATAAGTGGATCCAACTTTAGAAGCACATTCACATGAGCCAAATCATCCTCAAACTGTCAATTAAGTCATAATTGTGGGCTACGCAAGCCCAACAACCACTAACCTTTAAGAAAGAAAATTATTTATGGAGAATAACCATCATGATCCATTCTCATATCTTGCAAACACAGTTGTCGAGATTTTCCCTTATCTTGGTCCTGCTATGTTTCTTCATATCTCATGGCTCCCCCTACCAATTGATTATGCTACTGTTCACAGCCGGGACTAGATAAAAATGTGCTACATCGCCAATGCGTAGCTAGATGATGAGGATCAGATCGCATCCCCGAAACATTTCCTTCTTGGACTCATCACCCAAACCCAACCTTACAGACATACTTCAGCCACCTTGACGAGATTTTGCCCATGAAGATCGGGAATGTTTCTTCGTACCTCTAGATACGCTACTGTTCATAACCGTGTCTATCCAAGGGCTGCTACATCGCCTAGAGACTGGCATATGTTTCCGAGCTCAGTTCGGGCGAGAATTCAGTTCCTTCAAGCTGACAGTTCAATTGAAGATGATATCGACCAAGAATAGCCAAACAACAGCAAGCCTCATTTAATGCTTCCCGAGAAAAACCTCAGAGCCTATAACTCAAGCGAAGGAGTATGATGAGATTTTACCCAATGGCAACAAACTTATGATTTTCTTCGTGAATCCTGGGCCCCCTCTAGAATGATACGTTACTAATCATAATTTTTTGCCAGTCAGGATATTGCCTCGCCATTTGATCCGAAGCTAGAATTAAAAGGTGGCCAAGGCAGTCAATGACCATAGCAGTTCGATTATGCGTTGTCCGTGATTTTACCCAACCATCTAATGAGACCCAAGGTTTCTTCACATGTCAAGGCCCAAACCTTAAAATGTGCTACTGTCCAATGGTCCGAATAGGAGGCAGGTTGCTACAGCGTTCACCCACAAAACCTACTGCTGTGATCACCTCCAAGAAATCTGCCATTTGAGCATCCTAAGCCGAGCCCAGCGAACAACTGTCTAAGCAACATGAGTATCATTCCATGCTTCTAATGTCCCTCAACGCCTATGTTAAGCCTCACTCATTGCAACATTTGTAACAAAAATCCACGCTGAGTGTCCCACATCGCCTGTTTTAAGACCTTGCAAATTTGGATCTACGCTCTCACGTGCCAACTTCATTTTCACGTGCAACCCAAGGCAAAACCGGCATAACAGCAGGCCCAAACTGAGTTTTATTAAACCCAAAACCCATTCATAAGCCTCACTTCAATTCAGCAACCAAACCTAAATCCTCACTTGCAATTTTAAAACTTCACGTGCAACTGCAACCTAAGGCCAAAACCGGCCCAACATCAGGCCCAATTGAGTTTTAGCAAAACCAAACACCCTTCTCAATCCTACAAACAGAAAAACACAAACTCAATCAGAAAAAAATGGATCAAATCTAGGAAAATGAAGAACAGCTTGAAGATCAGGGAGAACATCTTGCATCATCTGCAGGTCTCTCAATGCCCGATCAACCAGCAAACCACAAGAATCCACCATAATTTCATTTCTTCCCTTCATTCATCAAAATCTGGGCGACAGATCCAATGCCATTGTGGGCACATGAGACATCTTCTACACTTAGACGGCAGTCACGTCACCGATCTATTTAGATCAGACCTCCGCCTGTTCGTTGGGTGTAGATAGATCCTCAGGGTGTCCTATGTGTATCAAGATAGGATCCGTCAGTTCTGTGTACCAGAGCATAGGTAGTCCATATGATTAGCAATCAGATAAAATCATGGGCCCGTGATAAGTTTAAAAGTTAGTTCTAAACATTCTTTTTGAGATTGCTAATAGAATAGTCGACTGGATAGTCCCGATAGAGATTTGACGTTTACATCTATATCTCTGGGATTTATCCGGATACCTGTGACGGAGGAATTATACATTTGCGATGACCTCGACCTGTATGGTTCAGCGAGATTATCCGTGATCGTCATAATCTACGGGTGGATAGATTATGGACACGAAATTAGATTTTGTGACGGATATACCAGAACCTAGAGAGTCTCAATAATGAAACATACTCGTTGAGCACTAGAGCAACATAAATAAATAATATTGATTATTTATAAAGTCGTTTAAATGGTTAAACGCAAGATACATGCTAAAGAGACTAGATAGTCATTTCCTTAATTATTGTGTATTTACATTTAATACTTGATTAATTTAAATACACATTAATTAATAGTCAAAATGAGTTTTTTGACTTATTTCCTAAATGAATATATTTTTTTTAATATTTAATGTAAATATTGTACATATATTTAATATATTTGTATTTATTAATTAATTAATTATTTAATTGTTAAATGATTAAATTAATTAAAATATAAATATCTTTGTTAGGATAATTAAAGTTAATGATGTTAGTTGCAATTGTTGACTTAAATAAATATCTAATAAAGTTGTTTTTAGATATTAATCAAGTTGACCAACTTTAGTTAAATGAAATTGAAATGAAAAATTGTAAAATAAATGCTTGTAATTCGGCCAAGGGTTATTTATACAAGTATATATTGTTTTCATTTCATCTTCATTTCATAACCTAATACACATTTCACAAAAAGAAAACACCATTGAAGAACCTTGAAGAAGCTTGAGAAAAAAAGAAAAACCAAGGAAAGCTTGATTTTAGTAAGTTTTCTCCAACTTACTATTAGTAAGGAAAATGTTCCTTAGGATCTAGGCTTCCATATATGATATCCTTAGGTTATTTCTTTCTTTGTTCTTTGCATTTTTTTTGATGGAAGTTTGGTGAAATTGTAAAGCATGTATGATGAAGAAAGGATGTAACTATTGTAGTTATATGTATTCTTTTAAGGTTTATGAAACCATGTTGCTATTCTAGAGTTGTTGACCCACTCTTAAATACCTAGATTTGATCTTGAGTTGTTTCATTGTGTTGAGACTTGAATTAGATGAAAGATTGATGATTGAAACATTTGATTTAATGTAAATGGCCTAATTTGCCCAATTTGTGGAAATTGAAAAATTAGGGTTTATAACCTATTCCAAATTTGGGGGTTTTCATATATGTTGAGCATTTGGGTGTGTATAAGATGCATGCAAAGTTTCATGTTGATTGGATTTCATTTGGATGAGTTTTGAAGCATGAAATGACCAAATGGTCAATTATGGCACCAAATGGTGCTCACGGCAATGGCATGGAATTTTGGGGATTTTGTGGCTTTTGGTGTTTTGATGTTTTGAACATGCTAAGTTCATCTTAGAAATGATTTAGAATCATTCAAAATTGATTAGATCAATTTCGGACTAAAATGGACAAAATACCATATAAGGGTAATTTGGTAATTTCACTTGAATTTGATTCATTTGAAATTTTATTTCATAATTTGATTATTGGAATATTAAATAAATATGTTTATTTAATTAATCCGTGAAAAAGTTTTGAAATCTGAAAATCGGATTTTCACCGCTTCCGCTGCGTTACCGGATTCACCCCCTAAATAACCCCTTCACTGTGTACGCCTCTGCTGGGTATATTGAGAATCGTAGTGTGTTGGGTGTGATGTCAAGACGGAAGTATCACTCCAGTCATAGTGGAGATGATGGTCACGTAGGATACGGAACTGGTTCTTTTAAATACTGCAGTCATCTGGATAAAATGATTAGGTCATGTTTATCCGATATAGAGACTAGTTACCAGAGATCCGATATGTGCTTCGTACAGGGCAGACACAATTCCATCCCCAGGCCTAGCATTTGACATCCGATACTGGATCGAAATACGCAATACTACGTATACTACGCCTGATATAGATCACATATTCCTGTAAGGATATTTCTGGAGAATTGGGTAGGCATGACGCTTTGTTAGAAGCCAACCTTGTCTTGTAAATCGGTAAAAACGTAGTACGAGGTACTTACGTGTTCGGATAGTCCGACGACCGAATTTACTACCAACATATCTGGGGATCTCATGGGTCGCTTCCCAAAGATTCACCGATGACGTATGACTCGCACTTTATTAATCTGGGATTAATAAGACGAGAGAGAAAATTATTCTGGGATTAATTACGGAGATATTTTATCTGGGATAAAATATTAATTAATGAGAGATAACGATTAATTTGGAATTAATCGATAAAATGATATATTCGATATATTATACGAAATTGGATTTCGACGCAGAATTAAAATTAGATTTTAATTCGGGAAAACGAGTTAATTTAGAATTAATTCGTTAGCGACATGAATAGAAATTTTACTAGGCGTAATTATTTAATTGCGTCGCAACGGAAAATTCGTTAATTCGGAATTAGCGAACCCGAGCCCGAGAGTGTTTGCGAGCGCATTCACATTTCAAATTGGAGTGCGGCACGCAAGTCACATCAAGCGTCAAATCACTAGTCACATCAAACGTCAAATTATTAGTCACTTTGAGTGATGTGACAACTTGTCACTTGATTGATTGAGTGATGTGAATAGTTGATGGAAGTGGTTGGAAAAGCTTTAATGGCTTGACTTTTTGGAAAGCAAAATTGGAAAATGAATTTGGAAATTCATTAAGTGTATTAGATACACAAATTCTTACCAACCAACACACAACTCTCCTCTCTTTCTCTTCATCTCTCTCACTCGGCCATGGGCTGATTTTCTTCACTGGTTTCACCGAAAATCACAAGGAGAAGATGAGTGATTTTTGTGGCAAAAATCAAGAGTGCTAGCACACATCGGGGTCTTGCGAAGGGGATAGGGAAACCCACCCGTGAGCAAGGAATCACCATTCGAAAGCTTGGAGCTTGGAGCTTGGAGATGGTCGAATCCATGGAGGACAGAAATGCTCACTGCCGTGAGCCTTGGAGGGGTTCAAAGGGCATAAAAAGTTTTGTTCTTCGACGCATCGCCTCAACCGATAGATGTAAGTATTCCGCAACTTCTTCAATGTATTCGCACATGATTTTCATTGCTTGATATGATCTTGGGATGCTTAGAAAATTCCAACAAACTACAGGTAAATTCATAAAGAAGAATATTCAAATAGTTTGGAAAAATTTACTTACTTGTCTATAAGACTTGAGGACGTACTCGAGGATCGGATACTGAAGATGTAGTACATCGCATACTAGTACCCAGGGCATACTACGTATACAAGACCCCATCACTCTGCCCACTGCAGTCACTGACTCCCTAGACCATGCTCTGATACCATATTTGTAACATCCCATAACTGGAGATGCCACTGGCAGGGAATAGACCACCCTATCCCCCTGAGCCTCTACTGTGACAAACATTGTTAACCTCATTACAGGCATAACTCATGCAAATGGGTCCATTTCCCAACTCAATAATCAATAACATACATCTCAAATATCCAACAAAATGTACTTATTAGTACATTACATTACAATTCTGATAATGGACACACACAAAGACAGATACTCTACAATGTATGATGTGTAATTTTTACTTGACACATACTATGTTGATTTATGTACTCAACCCGGTGGACCCGACAACCAAGTGACTGCCAACAGTATTCATCTTCTCGAGCTCGCCCTCCAGGTGTATCTGCAATACAAAAACACTGGGAGTGGAGGTTTAGATCGTTTGAACAACCTAGTGAGTGGACAATTTTTTTTTAAAAAAATGAAACTGAGATGTTTTTTGAAAAACTCATGGTTCTAAAACTAAAATCATCTCAAGTAATAAACTTTTATCTTCTAAAAACATTTTTTGGAATCTTTCTAAATGTGAGTTCTCTTGAGAACTTCTTTATGAAACCATTCTCTTTAAAGAATCATGTCTTAAAAGTCTGTCTCTGAATCCATAAGATATAAGTCAGGATTTTTCTTTTCAAAACCCTTGTGAAAATCATTCACAAACATATGTAAAATCATCTGTAAGAATATCATCGGTCATCATGTACAATAATCCCGTGGTCTTGGGGCGTTGTACGCACAGTCCCCCAAGCCACTAAACCGGTAAACAATGGTACTATCAGTGCCACCGACCTGTCTCTGAAATTCGGGTCTAGGGGCGTTGTACTCACAGTCCCCCTAGCCCAATACCCAGGATCTAGAGGCATCTGTCATCTCTAATCATGTATCCTGTGTGCACATGTCTATATCTGGTATCAATACCAATACCTATAATACCATGTCCGTCAATTCCATATCCGTCAATTCCATATCTGAATCAAGTTACATATGAGGTGGGTTTTCCCCCATGCCTCCAAAATCATACCTTTGAAATCATTTTCATCATCAAAATATTAATATGAAACCAAGCTTTATCAAAAGCCTAAATCATAATTTTCAACTCGCTTGAAATCAATAATTTCAGGTATAGGTTAATCAAATCAAGATATGCAAAATCATAATCTGAAGACATAGTTAAAATTATGAAATAAATACTCCCAGATAAAAGAAAAATATCCACTCACAGTGCTATGATAATTCAGATGCGGTATTCGATGTAGGTGACTTCCGAGTGTTCTAACGTCGATCTAAAGTAAAAAACAATATTAGTTTTCTTTCTTTATAACTCTGAATATTTTCATATCACATGAAAGAATATGCAATGCATGGATATTTAATCCACTGGAGTGTTGGAGATATTTATGGTATTTATGAATTTTACGGGCTTAGATTTGGAGTTGTACAAATGCGGTAGTGGAAACTTATATTTCACTAATCGCTAGAAAAATCACTGCTTCATGTCTAACTTTTCAAATTCACTGTAATTAAATGGGGATGAATCTGAAGCTAAACTTTTACTAAAATCGTCCATAATATATCTAGTTTAGGTTGGTTTTTACGGTTCTCAATTTCGATACCAGAAACTCGAGCTATGGACTGAAGTTCAGGGACTGTGCAACTAAAAAACTGGGCACAGGGGCAGCAGAACGTCCGACTTCAAAAATTTGGTTCTGCTTCATCTAAAGTCTAAAAATTATGAATTTTTGATAGATTACTCCCTTATATGTCTAGTTTATCCAGAACTTTACAGATCTTGATTTCAACTTGCATAACTCAATTTATAAGCAAATAAATATAGACTGTTCAGAATAGATAGAAACTAATGAAACTGCAAGGCATCCTATTTGTAAAATTCAGTATAAATTTATCTATCATCTAAAAATTCTGATTTTTGGATATAGTGAACTCTAATGTATCTAGTTCATGTAAAAATTTATGGTGAGGCAAATGGAGGTCTAGGATTTATGTATTAACCGAAATAATGAGAGCTGTTCAGAATACACTGCAGCCAAGCACTCTCTCTGCCTAAGGTCCTCACTTACTGTCCTATTTCATTTATTCAACTTAGCCATTTCTATCATGTATTTCTACACTTCAATTACACTTTATCATGTATAAACCTCAAATAAAACTCAGACCTCAACATCACCGAAATTTCATCAAACACCTAACATGCATTCTATCACCACAATAACACCTTCTCATACATTAAATATAACTGTCATCAATTTCCCCTAACTGCAGAATCATCAAGAACAAGTAAACTAATATTTCCATCAATCTAATTCGCAATCTCATCATTAACATTATTTCAACACAAACTTAAACATAACCCACTCTAAACAACATCATAAACATGTATTGATGCTTTAATTTTGCTCAACCTTCTCAAATAACAAAACCCAAATTCTTAGGGTTCCTAAATATGAAAATGTAAGTGAAGAATGTATGCTTATTTTCTGAATTAAGAAGAAGAAAGAAGAAAAAGAAGCTTACTTGACCGAGAAAAGCTTGAAGAATCATCACCATTTCACCAAGGTTTTGCTTTGACAAAGAAGAGGTTTGGAGAAGTTTCTTGAAGGTAACTCACGTTTTTTTGGCTCTTGGGAGAGATTGATGAATAGTTTTAAGCTTTTAAAATAGAAGGGGAAGATATTTGTAAATAAAATATTATTTATTTCAATCATAGACCACTTAATTTAGTCACATGATTGGATTCTAGAGGAATCCCGAATGCTACAGTTACAACTACGAAAATACATATTTTTGGCTTAATTTGGATATGATTTTGGAAGAATGTTCAACATGAAAGTTATAGGTAATTTTCCGAGCTTTCCAACGATATAAAATTCATAAAAATCAGAGATTATATGAGAAAGTTATGGTCTGAATATTATAGGCTGTCCGCATTAAGCCTTAGGATGAATTCCGTATCAATCCTACAATGAATTTATCGAATGAGCCTAAAGAAATTTCATGAGCCTATTACACATTTTATACGATCATATATCAAGTATTATTCCATTCCTAACTTAGTAGTCGTCAGGTTACCGGGGTGTTACATTTTTCTCCCCCTTAAATATGATTCGTCCTTGAATCCTCGAAAGAGTTAGATTGCTAAACTTTGTGTTGGGGTTACGTATATCACATATATTACCTCAAACTTCTGAATTCACACACCACTCTCTAAGTCATAGAATTCTAATCAATCATATACACATAGCCAACTTTGCTTTATCAATTATACTACACTACTTTGCGACAATCTCCCATAAGCTGTTATCAAACCATAAGGTGCAACTATCCTGGTGGACCTTAAATGTCATGACTTAAAAATCATATATGAGGTTGTACTCTAATCCATTTATGTGAATTTTACACCGTTGTAAAATTATTTATATTCCCTGGTAACTCGAATCCTTATCGTTGTTCGTTAATCACTTGGCTAGTATACACACGTACTCCTCCTTTTATCTTAACATCCATCAATAAAATATCCATTGCCATGTTGGCACATGCCTCATCTAAGTTATAAAGGTTTTGGCAGGTGTAGGCACTTCATTTTTGCATATAAATCCCGATGATGAGTCTCCTACGGAGGCACTCCACTTTAAGTTTTGGAAGCCGCGGGAAACGAACGTTGGAAGGGAAAAGTCAGAAATTGATATCTTGTTGGACTAAATTCGTTTGCTTAGTTGTGGGTTCGCTCGTTGGACCTCTGTTTTAAAATTCATCCTCAGCCCAAACCCCCGCAAGCCATACACCAAGGCCACACACTACCAAGCCACACACTAAGCCCACCAAAAGAACCAAACCCACGCCCAAATCCCCTTAGCTCACCCCCAAGCCCATTAAAACACATCCAAAATAATAAATCCACACATTAAACACATGTTGAAATCCAATTAAATCACCTTCCTAAACTAAATAAAATAAAAATAAAATCAAATAAAATCATATTCCTAATTAAAAGAGATCAAATCAAATCAAACCAAATCACATCCCTAATTAAATAGATTTTTCCTTATAGCACATTAATTAAGAGATATCCTCCATAATTGTAATATTCTTTCCCTTCTCGTACGAGGACAAGCTCCAACCCTTTGCCTATAAAAAGAAGCCTAAACCCAACCTTGAAACCACTGGCTCATTCTCACGAAAACACAAAGAAAATAACCTAAAGCATTCACGCCTAAAGACCTCACACAACAGCCTCTATCCACGCCATTACCCTTCGCAAATCAGCCCTCAACTTCACGCATCAACCACCATTCACAAGAAAAGCTCTCAACTTCATGCCTAAAGACCTCATCCAGCAGCCCCTGACCTGCACGCAAATATCCCTCTGACTTTCACACAAAATCCCCTCAACACAGCCCCTGACTCATGCCCAAACAACCCTCACATTCACGCCATCCAGCAACCGAAAAATACCCCTGAAACTTCCCCTATTTTATAGTGGAAACTGCCCAGTTTTTTGCCCCAAATCCACCGAAAACACTGCATTAAAACAACCCCTGTCCACCGAAAAAAACTACACCAACACAGCCTCTGAAATTACCACAATTCTATCCAGAAAACTGCATTGCCCACCACCACAAATCTGCCCCGAAATCACCCCTCAAACTACCGCAAATCTGCCCTGAAATCACCCCCTAAACTGCACTTAAATCACCAAAATTATGCCCAGTAAAACTATCCAGTAAACCCGCTAACAACAAGCCAAAATAGTCCAGTAAACAACAGCAAAACAGCAAGCCAAAACTGCCCAATAAACCACAAAACAGTGACCATAAAATACAGTAAAAACAGCAGCAAAACGGAGTAAAATAGCAGCCCAAAACAGCAAAGCAACGAAGGAAAACAACAAACCAGTAAATTGGAAAAGCCGCGGAGCATCAACCATTTCAACAACCGTGTAACGCACTTCGAAGAGACGATAAGAGGTTAGACCTGAGGGCACCCTTTTTATTTATTCTCTTTTATTTTTATGTATTTTCTTATTTTACTTCGCATGAGTATTGTTGATTGATGTATGCTATGACTTTCGGATGAATGGAATATGTGTTCTCTCTTGCGATATATCGGATGGAAACCCGAACGTAAATTCCGTAGCCAAATCCGAATGGACGGTAGTGCGGTCTGCACACGGGATACAATGCCACGTACCGCTTTAGAGACACAAATATTTTGTTTCATCCAATCTTATATTTAATCATGAATTAGTCGTTTAGTATGTTATTTTCTTTTACGCATGATTTAGTCATTTAGTATGTTGTATTCTTTTATGCATGATTTAGTTGGTTGTTTCCAAGCATGATTAGTTATTTCCTTCGCACTAGGAATTTAATTTATGCTTATGTTTATGTTGTTAATTATTATGTTCATGAGATTATTGTATGTTTGCCTTTATGACGACTTACTTTTATGCATGCAAATTTAGATATAGGTTATATGCAAACTTAGATATAGGTTTTATTTTCATGCATATGAATTTGGATGTAGATTACTCTTGGGAATGTATGTTGCGTAGACTTGGTTAGATTATTGCACAAATCCGTTCATTACAAGTGGCATAAGTAAGGGACCATTCTAAACCCAATGGTTTGAGGTCTTCCCTTGCGAGGGGTGAGTGCGGCCTTAAATCATTTTCCCAGTTCACAATGGGTGGCGACTCCATGTTATTTCTCCGGTTTAGTCCCCTGCGGGCTATTCCGTACTCCCAACCGGGCTGTGAGCCTAGAACAGTGTCACCAATTTATGTGTCCTACAGTCTGGCGATAGAGAATCGGCCCCGAAATAATGCCTTGTAATGTTTGTGATTTTTGTTTTAGTTAACCGTGTCTACTGTGGGTTAAAGGGGTTTAATCAAAGGCACTATTAGGGCTAGGTAATGGTTTGGGTGCTTCCTTCATTCACTACCTTTCTATAAGGAAAAGCTGTGAAGGCACCTAGATAATCATTTACCCGAAGCTCACTGTGATGGACTAATTTGGAGGACCTATTGGTTATTCCTGTCACCAAGGCGATAAGAGCCTAAGAGGCTTGGGTATTTAAGAGAGTTCGTTCCATCCTCCCTCTGGGGAATCTTCAAAAGGAAATCCATTTGACAGTCAGTCATGCACCATAACTCGTTGGCATGTACCTTAGCGTATAAAAAAGGTGCGCTCACTTGGGCGCTCGGACCCTTGAATGAGGAGACCTAGTTATGGGCAATCCTTCGCCAGCATGAGCCTTTGTCTATACCCCTATAAACTTGCACATGAACTGTAGTTGTATGACTGATAGAAAACTATTTCTTTATTTGTTTGTGTTTAAGACCATCATCATTTGGATTCAATTCGACCTTTTGTCAAGAGATGTGAACTTGTTGGGCCATTTAAACTGGGACGAGTTCGTGTCCTTTGACAATTGGGCCAAAAGTTTCTGAAATACCGATGGGCCATTTTGTGTTTGGGCCACTTATCATTTGAGTTGTTTAGCCATGTTATTGCAAAAGTGTAAACCTGTTGAGCCTTTTCAACTGGGACAAGTTTGCACCTCGCAATAGTATGATTGAATGCTTTAAAATGATAATGGGCCGACTTATAAATTCCATGCTTCGCACGCATACATGCTGCCTCGCATTTTTTAAAGACATCATAGATATCCGTTGGGTTAGGGAAGAGGGAAGACTCGTCAAAAGACCATTAGCCAACATGAGTGAATCAGTTAACGAAGGATCAGCTGGAAGCTAATCTCACTAAGGTTTCGAGCAACTGCAAGCTTTGACCACTGCTATGACTAATATGGCTGTGCCCCGCGCTGCGGGAGGCTCTGAGAATGAGAGGCGTGAGGGCCCTCCGAGGTGGTTGAATGATGATGTCCCCGTCTTTGATGATGACATGGCTGAGTAAGCCGCATGAAGGATAGCCGGGTCTTAGGCCGAATTGCAAAAACTCTGCCATTCAGGTGGAATCGGTTACCAGCAAGCTGAAGGGTAAGCATGAGGATTTGTTGGATTATGATGCGATGAATTTCGAAGAGCAGCTGCCTTAGCAGTTCAGAATGCCCGACATAGCCAAATTCAACGGGAACGGGGATCCGATGGTCCATCTCCGACAATAAGTTTCTGTAATGAGTTCAGTGGGCATGTCGCAGCGCCAGGTTCAGAAGATGTTTGGGAGCTCGCTTGAGTGGGCACCCGTAGGGTGGTACCATGGGCTTGAAAGGAAGGTTAAGAAGATTAAAGGGAACTGGCAGAAGCCTTTCTGAAACAATATGTCACGGATTTGGAGATTGACTTATCGCTCCGCGACTTGGAGAATACCAAACAGAAGCCAGAGGAGAGCTTCAAGGATTATGTGGATCGCTGGAGAAGCCAGCTTCTGAAGATACAAACTCGGCCCTCGGAGAAGGACCAGATCAAAATGATCATCAAGGGTACCAAACCCTCTATCTATGGAAATTGAGGAGGATGACCTCCATGATTACAGATTTTTGACAGTTGAGGGAGACTGTCATGGATATCGAAGAAGATGAAGCTAAGAATATGAAGTTCTATGGCCTAAATAGGAGGACTGTCAGGGGACCATTAGGGGCCAAGCCTGTTTCTGTTGAGATTTCTGCCATCAAGAACCGGCATTCTCCAACCTGGGTAGACCTTTGTCCAAGGTGCTTGAGAAGTTAGCAAGGCAAGGACTCCTAAAACCCTTAGAGGCTAAACCACTTCCAAATCCCCCACCATCACACCTTAACATGAACCGTTATTGTCACTTCCACTAGTAAAATGGCCACGACACTGACAATTGTGCCCGCCTCCGACATGAAATCCAGGACCTCATAGACTCCCACAAAATACCCGACCCTGAGAAAGAACAGCCCAACACACACCGAAACCCCTTACCAAATTATCACTCTGTCCACACCACCTACCTATATGATAAGCTCTGGCCTACCCGAAAGCCTTGTCCTCAAGTCCTTTGACCACCCAGCCTTTTTCCTGGGGATTTGTGATAGCAATAGTGAGGATGAAACAGAGCAGGGGAAGTAAATGGGAAAAAAACTACTGTAGTTGGATAATCTGATGGTCGAAGGAACAAGAAGACGGGGGAAGACGAAGTTTGCAAATTATGAAGCTGTTCATTTTCCCGATCTTATTCAATTGTGATCCCACTTTTTATTAATAATGAAGACTTTGACTTCGTCTACTTGTTCGAGTCTTTTCCTTAATAATAATAAAGACGTTCATTTCGCTTAATTGCCTGAGTCCATTCCTTTCAACCTGCACGACATGAGTATATTTGACAAACGCATTCAACTTTGGTACTATGATCTCCGGCGATACTTAGAACGCGGGGAACTCCTGGAAGAAGCAAGTAGAAATGACAGGATAGCCACTCAGAAGTTGGTTTCTCAATATGTGAGTTTGAATGAAGAAGTATACAAGAGGCAAGCGAATGGCATTCAGCTGAAGTGTTTAAGAAAAGAAAAAGCTCAGAAGGCAATGGAAGAAGTACATGCCGGAGTATGTGGACTGTTGGACAGTTATGACCCATATCGTCACTATTTGTACAGATCATGGTGTTGTTGTACAAATTAACTATGTGACAAGGAGATTGCGCTCTTATCATTTGTGATTAGATCACCTAGATGTATAAATGATAGGAGGTCCATATGATTAGTTCCTGGATTGAGATGATATGAGACAGTATCATTCCTCAAAGGATTAATCATTAAATATCCCTAGTCGTAGTATTATCGAGACTGGACATCGATAATGCGGAATAGACTAGTATTGCACTTGTGCGCGTTGTGGGAGTACAACGACATAGTTCTCATATATTTAAGTATTTGATACTTATGCAAGTGTGATAGGAGGTTGTGTTTACCGATGGTGCGGTAACAACTTCGCTTTGGATAGACCCATCGGGATTCCATTGGTAGTATGACTATGTGTCTATTGAAGTCCGATATCAGGGTAGGTGTATTTGGTCTTAACCTGAGACTTTCATCGCTAATACTTATGATAATCGGTATGCTTTAGTTTTGGTCGTCCAGGGCTTTAACCAGTTATGTGTACGCCTATGCTGGGTTTATTGAGAATCGTAGTGTATTGGGTGTGATGTCAAGACGGAAGTATCACTCTAGTCATAGTGGAGATGATGTCACGTAGGATACGATACTAGGGCTCTTAAGTACTGCAGTCATCGGGATATTATGACTAGGTCATGTATATCCGATAATAGAGACTAGTTACCAGACATCCGACATGTGCTTCGTACGGGGCAGACACAGTTCCAGCCCCAGGCCTAGCACGTGACATTCGATACTGGATCGCAATACGCAATACTACGTATACTACGCCTGACATAGATATATATTCCAGTAAGAATATTCTGGAGAATTGGGTAGGCACGGTGCTTTGCTAGAAGCCAACCATGTCTTGTAAATCGGTAAGCACGTGGTACGAGGTACGTACGGTTTCGGATATCCGATGACCGTATTTACTGCCAACATATCCAGGGATCTCTTGTGTGTTTTCCCAAAGATTCACCGATGACAGTTGATTCGAATTAAATTAATCTGGGATTAATTAAGAGAGAATTAATCTGAGATTAATTAAGAGAGATAAAATTAATCTAGGATTAATTGAGGTATTATTTAATCTGGGATAAATGTGTTCGGAAGAGAGAGAACGCGATTAATTTGGAATTAATCGATAGAATAAATTTAATAGTTAAATTTGTTTTTTCTATTTAATTTATTCGTATGGTTAAAATTAATATATCGGATATATTAATATGAATTGGATTACGTTACGAAATTAAAGTCGGACTTTAATACGAATGAACGAATTAATTTAGAATTAATTCGTAAATGACGTTCGTATATATGCGAGACATCGTTTTTAATTAAATTGGATTTAATTATTTAGCGATGAGAATTCGTTTAATCGGATTAAACGGATCCGAGCCGCGTCAAATATTCGTAGAGACATTTGAATTTTGAATTCAAATGTGGGGCCCACTTTAAATGTGGTAGTTGGGAGAGTGGTTGGCATTTATGGCATACCATCCACTTTCCAACCACCTTGGAATGGTTTTGGCAAAACCATTTACCCAACCACCTTGTTTAGGTGAAAAGGTAAATGGCTTTTTACCAAAACCCTTCTCTCTCTCTCATTTGTTATGTATCACACAAACACACTTGGAACAAAATGGAAACCCAAAATCCTCTCAATGGGCGTGAATGTCCTCCTCTCTCTATTTGATTTTGTTGCAAAATTAACAAAGCTAGCACTTCATGGAATCAACTAAGGTGATAGGGAAACCAACTCAAAGCTTGGAATCATCAAAGGAAGGATCTTGGAGATCTTTATTCAAACAACTCAAAGCTTGGAATCATCAAAGGAAGGATCTTGGAAACCAACTCAAAGCTTGGAATCATCAAATGAAGGATCTTGGAGATCTTCTTCTCAAAATTTTAAAAGCTCAAATCCATTCAATGTAAGTAATTCCGCAACTTATAATGAATTTATGAACATGTTTTCATGCTTATTAGATTCTTGGCATGTTCTAGGAACACTAACAATGGTATCAGAGCCAATTTTAAGCATGAAAATTTTAGGGTTCATGAGACTAAAATTTGGGGCTTTTATGTTTTGAACATGATTCTTTCAAATTGATGATTTGAGCATGCTTAGATTATGTTAACTCAGAGTTGTGCATAATTAGATATGAGAAAAATTGATTGGATCAAAATTTTTAATTTCTCTTAGCATGGCCGAAAATTACAGTGCAGTCCACTGCAGTTGTTTTTTTATTTTTTTGTAACATGAAATGATGTGTTTAAATGCATGTTTAAATGTTGATTGTTGGTTTGATTGGATTAGAATCAAAGTCAATAATGTTTATGTTAAAATCAAAGAGCATGTTGAGCATGAAATGATGAATTTAGGATTCAATTTGTGTTGAGCATGAATGAGGTGTTTTGCTTCAATTTGTGTTGAGCATGAATTGATGGATTAGCATGATTAATTAAGTTAATTGTATTTTGGAAATATTGAGTTTAATTAATTAATCATGGCTAATACACTTTAATTAAAATAATTGTGATATTTGGAATATTATAATTATGTTAATAAGCCTTAATTATGAATTGGGCTAAAAGTGTGGTATTTGGGCTTAATGGGCTTGGTTTGACTAAGTTTGTTTTGGACATTTGGATTGGATCCAATTGGGCCCAAAATCAATTCCATAAAGTCCAAATATATCACTTGACCCTTTAAAGAATTTAATTGGGCCTAATAGGCCTAAATTAATTTGTAGGCAATATGGTGATTCCTATTGGGCCTTGGCATTTTGGGTTTGACCCATTATGGCCAAAGACCATGCCTTAAGAATTAATTAAAAGCCCATTGGACTTTAATTAAAATGACAATGGATGTTATTGGGCCTTTGAGACCCATTAAGATTTGATTTGGAATCCAAGTCTTTAAGGCTTATAAGTAAGTGTATATATATTTAATTTGGAATTAAATTGGAATTAGTATTGAATACAAATAAATTGGATTTAAAGTTGTAGTTCAATATAATTCAAGAATACTTACTTTGAGTATTTATTCTTAAACGAGTTTGACTCACGCAAATCAAATCGTTGTTTGAACATTGGATGGTCATTAATTCAAAGATTAATTAATTAGATTAGATTGATTGAATAACATGATTTGTATGAATACATGAATGTGTTGTATGAATAATGTATATCAGATGGATATTAGAAGGGCGAAGGGCGAGGGCAATTTTGGAAATTGTAATAAATTTAGAATTTATTTAAATTGGACCTGCGTGTCCAGCCTTTTATCTCCTTATTCTTTGTATTTCTCTTCTCACCAGTTCCCCTCAATGTAAATGAGGTTTCTTTATTGTATTATGTAATTGGGTAGAAATTAGAATCGTTCTTGCCGGGGAGAGGAAATGGAGTGATTTGTTCTAGGAACAATTTGTGACATATCCATCCGTATATCATTATTTATTTATTTATTTATACGCGCTTTATTATGTATTTAGAATGCATGTTTAACGGTGTATGATGATGAGACCTTAACAAAGATAATAAATTGATTGCCAATTTGCACGCGAAAAACCCTCACAACATATTAAGCGTTTTTCCATCCGTTGAGTGATTCTTACTCAAGATCCAAAGTTGGCATTGGTTTGTTGGCCAAAGTCAAGACCTTTGTCAATTGTGGATGTGTTTGAATCATGAGAGTTTTGTTCCATATCGGTGTCTTGTCCAAGTCGTGATTTGTTGGCCAAAGTCAAGATCACTTCTTGTTAATCGACATTGATTACGAAGCTTTCCATGTCAATGGGTTCCGCTTAACTGAGATCATTAAGTTTGTTGTGCCAAAGCCAATGCTTAGTTGATTCAGAGGAAAAAGGTTAGGGAATATATTGGATATATTGGCATATATAAGATATATGTTTCGGACTTGGATGTCCACCTACTGGATCAAGGAATTGGATGAGATCCAATTGATCTTAGAGATCTACCTAGTTAAGTATCATACAATTTGTTGGCCAAAGTCAAGATTGTGTGTTATTGAACGGGATCCTAGCCCACTAGGAAACTAGGTTTCCCGAGTACTCCACAGAGGGTTAGAGGCTCGCCGAAAAATAGTTGGAGGCATGTATTAAATTTGCAATATTCGTTTAATTACTTGCTATACGCGCTCAATCAAATATCATTCGTCAAATAAATTAAATGTTAGTTGGACTAATATTTAATAGTTTTTTTTAATTAAACAGTTGGACTGTATTCAAACTACTTCATTTATAGTTGATTATATAATTGGATTATAGTAATCAATATATTTGAACTTTACCATTCATTCATAGTTGATTATATAATTGGATTATAGTAATCAATATATTTGAATTTTACCGATCATTTATAGTTGATTATATAATTGGATTATAGTAATCAATATATATTTGATTTTGACCAATAAAATTGTAATTAGTTATATAGTTAGACTATAGTAATCATTACATTAGATTGTACCTGAAATCGTTGATTTAATAGTTGGACTATTAGAATTAAGATTAAACTGAAAGATTAGTGTTTAAAATATAATCCTAGGGAAAATGTGTTTAAACGACTTTAATTTCAAATTGGGAATAAAATTTCAGTATAGTCCTGAAAACTATGAAGTTACTTTATTTGATAAAGTAACAACTTAGGCCTAAGCCTGGAGTTAAGCAAATAGTAGAGCATGATCTTTGGAATATTCATGTGATGATAACTTTAGTGCTTAATCCATTATGCTTGCCATAAAGACTCCTTAATTTCCTAATCAGAACTAAGGATTAGATCCTTAAAGTATGATGAAGAAATTGAAGGATCTTCATAGATCTATTCTTAGATCTTAGAAGTATTAAATTGCAATTAATAACTCTTGGAGAGTTAATGGCCATTCTCAATGAGACAAAGCCAAAGTTTGCAATAAGGCAAGTAGCGCAAGGCGCATCTTACTTCAATATTCTAGAAGGCCAAGGCTTGGCAAAGGCTTCTAGAATGTAGAAAATGGCAAAGGCGAAATCATTATAGTCTTCTAGGAAGATAAATGACATATCCCAAGATGTCTACCTAAACTGTGGCAAAGGGAGTCATTGAAGAGTGACTGCCATATGAACAAGGCAGACATGAAGGAAGTGAAGAGGGGCAAGGCTCCGGCTTCAACCATATTTGTCATAAACATGTTCACTAATAGTATTAAAATTGAATTTTAGATAATAAGTGTGATACATAAATATATGTACTGGTGTGCAGAATCTGCTATGAGCAGGATACTGATTTCAAATGAGATTAATCTGCGAATAGGAAACGGGACGACAATCGTTGTTTTAACCGTAGATACCTAAGTTTAGGAACTACCCTTCGGGTATGTACTTAAATTAGGAAACTGTTAAAATGTAACTAGTTTGACTAGAAACATTTATCTCTATATCGTGTATAACTTGTTGCGCGTATACCTTTATATTCTAGAACACTAAAGTGTTTTATTTTATAAAGATGATATTGAGATAAACACATTAGATGTGAATAACAGTATTTATATTTTGAATATAAATAAATCTCAAACATATAACGTGACAAACAAATAGCTCAAACTGATTTGATCAGAAGAAGAAACATACAATGAAACAAGACTCGTATATCCACACTTTTGAAGAATGAGGACTCAGACTTATTTGATTCCATTCAAATGAAGTCTACGAATCTAGTTTATTGGGCAAAGTGCCTAAAACAACTTTACTTGGTAAAATGTAAGTGCTACCGATCTATTAGCCCTTGTTCATAGTGACATAAGTGGGCCCATGTCTAGCTAGGCTAGAGGTGGATATGAATATTTCGTGACCTTTACGGATGTGGCATAGCGTTATGGTTGTGTTTCTTTTGAAGAACATAAATCAGAAACTTTTGGAGTTTCGACACGAAATAGACAAACAGATCGGCTAAAGTATTAAAACATCACGGTTGACCATGATGAAAATACTTAAGCAATAAGTTTCTCAATACTTGAAAGAGTATAGTATTCTTTCAATGAAGACTCCTCCCGGAACACGTCAGTTTGACGGTGTATCCGAACGGAGAAATCGAATTTTGTTAGACATGATAAGGTTAATCATGAGTCGCTCTGAGCTACCATTTTCCTTCAAAGGATAATCATTAACAGTGCAATAATTATTTTGAATAAGATTCCATGAAAATCTGTTTGACAGACTTCATATTAGATATGAACAGGAAAGAAACCGGGTTTTCTCATTCATGTTGATTTGGGAATGCTAAGCATATGTTTGGATGATACCAAAAAAGAACCCAAATTGGATAAGTGCCAATTGTAGGTTATCATAGGGAAACCAAAGTATAATACTTATACAACTCACTTGAGAACAATGTAATTGTTGCTCACCATGCGGTTTTCCTAAAAGGAATACCGATATGCAGTGGTAAGTGGGAGGATAGTAAAACTTGATGAAAATCAGAGTTATACTGTTCAAGGCACCAAGTCCTTAATGGAACACGAACAGTTCATCATGGATGAAACTATACCAGTAATCTTCGAATACACAAGAACCGCATAGATCAGAGAGAGTCTGAAAACAACCTGGGGTATGGGTTTCTGATCTCACCTCATAAAGATGTCAATCTTTTGAGAAATACCAACTGACTACGTATGAGGAAGTGATACAGGGTATCGACTCTCTATTATGGAAAAGTGCCATGAGTCCGAAATGGATTCTATGTATATCAACTATGTTTGGACACTAGTTGTTGTACCGCAAGGCATTGTGCCTATTGGTACTATATATGTCTTCAAGGAAGACATACGTGGATGGCTGCATACCAACGTACTAAGCTAGGCTTGTAGTGGAAAGGTATCGTTATCAACATTGTGTTGATTACAATGAAACCTTTTACCTGTTGCCATAGATAAATCTATTTGGATAATACTTGCTGATACTGTATGTTTCATTCATGAAATATTGCTGCTGAATGTCAAAAATCGCTTTCCTTAAACGGAAACCTCTTTGGAGGATGTTTATAACATCCTGAAGGTTTTGTTGTACTAAAACTAGCAAACAAGGTTTACAGGTTATTCGATCCATGTTTGGATTGAAGCAAGCATTAGGCTCTTGGAACTATCGTTTTGATGTAATCATAATAGTGTATGATTTGATTCAAAACGCATATGATTATTGTGTATATAAGGAGGTTAGTGGGAGCGCACTGACAATGATGTCCTAAATAATGATGATATGTCATTTCTTGGAAATGATATTCCTATATTATAATCGGTGAAAGCTTGGCTTTCATGAAAACTCTCCGTAGAATTATTGGGAGAAACAACCTTTATTCTAGGAATAAATATCTACTGGGATAGATTTAAAGTTGTTAACACTCTCTGAGAACTCGTACATTGAAAAATGTACATGACTTGATGTCTCATACGCTTTGAGCATATGGAGTCACAAACAGGTCAATCCTAGTGATAGTAACTGGATTGATAATAAAAACATCCGTTAGTATCTTAGAGAACTAAGGATGATGTCTTAAATTATAGAGATGGAGAACTTGAAGTGACTGGGATCACTGTTGCAAGTTTCCTAACCGATTAAGCGACTAAAAGTCGTAAAAACGGTACTAAACAGTTTGAATAACGGTACAGTGAGCTGGAAATCTTCCAAGCAAGATGCTGTTGCCGAATAAATAACAAATGCGGGTTATTGCTGCGGCTGAGGCAGCAATAGAAGCCATCTGGGTCATTAACAAATCTAATTAGATTAGAAATAGTTCTGTTAGCAGCTGAGCTAGGCTACAGCGCAGAATAAAGAATTAATGGTCTCATCAACGATCCAGATATATACTTCGACTATTCATCTAATTCATTCGGATCATGCATCGTGGCGATGTGATGATCGAATAAATTGCATCAGACGATAATCATACAAATCCGCTGACGAAAGCCTTTCCTCCGCAGTTTGAGCGAACCGTATATAGTTCTGGTGTAAGACACTCGAGTGATTGGCTATAGGCCAAGTGGGAGATTGTTGGACAGTTATGACCCATATCGTCACTATTTGTACAGATCATGGTGTTGTTGTACAAATTAACTATGTGACAATGAGATTGCGCTCTTATCATTTGTGATTAGATCACCTAGATGTATAAATGATAGGAGGTCCCTATGATTAGTTCCTGGATTGAGATGATATGAGACAGTATCAGTCCTCGAAGGATTAATCATTAAATATCCCTAGTCATAGTATTATCGAGACTGGACATCGATAATGCGGAATAGACTAGTATTGCACTTGTGCGCGTTGTGGGAGCACAACGGCATAGTTCTCATATATTTAAGTATTTGATACTTATGAAAGTGTGATAGGAGGTTGTGTTTACCGATGGTGTGGAAACAGCTTCGCTCTGGAAAGACTCCTTGGGATTCCTTTGGTAGTATGACTATGTGTCTATGGAAGTCCGATATCAGGGTAGGTGTATTTGGTCTTAACCTGAGACTTGCATCGCTAATACTTGCGACAATCGGTATGCTTTAGTTTTGGTCGTCCAGGGCTTTAATCGGTTCTGTGTACGCCTATGCTGGGTATATTGAGAATCGTAGTGTATTGAGTGTGATGTCAAGACGGAAGTATCACTCCAGTCATAGTGGAGATGATGTCACGTAGGATACGGTACTAGTGCTCTTAAGTACTGCAGTCATCGGGATATTATGACTAGGTCATGTATATTCGATAATAGAGACTAGTTACCAGACATCCGACATGTGCTTCGTACGGGGCAGACACAGTTCCAGCCCCAAGCCTAGCACGTGACATTCGATACTGGATCACAAAGACGATGGCAAAGTTCATAGCCAGGAATATCATATGTTGATATGGAATGCCACATCATGTAGTAATGGACAACGAAGTCCAGTTTCAAGGAGAAACGAAAGTAATGCTACAGAGGTACGGGATAGGACATCACAAGTCATCACCATACAGACCATAGGCAATTGGAGCAGTCGAGGCAGGCAATAAAATGATAAAGAAGATACTAGCCAAGATGACAGAGAACTATAAAGATTGGGCTGACAAACTACCGTACGCCCTGTGGGGATGCAGAACTTCTGTGAGAACAACAACGGGAGTCACACCTTACTCTTTGGTCTACGGAATTGAAGCAGTACTGCCAGTGGAAGTTGAGATACAGTCTATGCGTGTATTAGGAGAAACGGAGTTACCTGAATAGGAATGGACCTCACAGAGATTTGAATAGTTAGCTTTACTGGATGAGAAGAGGATGAAGTCTTTATATCATATGTAGTTATACCAGAAGAGGTTGGCTCGAGCATTCAACAAGAAAGTGCGTCCTATAAAAATCAGAAAGGGTGATCTGGTGCTTAAGCCATCGATGACATACCCGAGAGGAAAGTTCAGACCCAGTTGGGAAGGACCCTACATAATCCAGAAAGTAATGGGAAATGGGGCAGTGAGACTGTCAGACTTGGAAGGGAACGAGTTCACCGAGCCGATCAACGTGGATAGATTGAAGTAGTATTTTGCCTGAGGAAAAGAAGACCGAGCAGTCACCGGCAGAAGACCTAACCCAACGGAATAGGAAATTCATTCATGCATGCATGCATACACGTAAAATATTTTCATTATTTTTGTGCTTGTTTTGTTTTGTACTCACAGGTTTCAACGAAGAAAAAGAGAAAGCAGCAAATGCAAAGCCAACCAGAAGCAGCAACAATACAGTGTCAGCAGTTTTTAGGAATGAATCACAGGGTTGAGGCCCGCATTAGTATCAGTTTTGGGGAAGGAACCCCAGGGTTGAGGCCCACATCAGTATTAGTTTCGGGGACGAGTCCCAAGGTTAAGGCCTACACCAGTATCAGTTTCAGGAAGGAATCCCAGGGGGCGAAGCCCACATTATCAGCAGTCGAAAGGAAGAATTACAGAAGAGTGAGTGAAAAAAAAGAGATAGAGACAGAAGTCCTTGATAGTGAAGCATATGTCCAGTGATGACATTGTTTGATGTAGGGTGAAACCTTAGAAACGATAAGTACGAGACGTGCTCTCATCCGATATTCTTAGTAGTTGATCTTGGCTAGACTCGTGAGCACTTGATTACGAGATCTTAACGGTAGAAGGCTGAGTAGTCGATGACATGACTAGTTGAAGAGATGGCGGATCAGTGAATGACCGTTTGCCAAGATGTCCATCCTGGTTTACTTATTTTACGATATGTGATATGGTTGGAAACAAAGAAAAAGTCTCTGAAAAAAAAGGAATAGACCACCTATAACCGATAAGCGTGAAGCTACTCGTGGGTGAGTATTATGACCACCATGAGGAGAAATGCTACCTTAAAGGGTAGGTGTGTCGAAGAACAAAAAAAAAAGAGGAAGAAAAAAGAAAAAAAAAAGAAAAGAAAAGGAAAGAGACAAAAGAAAAAAAAAAACCATATCACGTTGAGTACGAGGAAGTAATCACAGAGTATGATCAAGACATCTCGGTCGGCATGTTCAAGGAACACTAACAATTGGTATCAGAGCCATCTAAGTTTGATTTGGAAATCTAGGGTTCTAAACTTTAATTTGGGAATTTTATGTTTGGAGCTTGATTTTCTTAAGTTGATGGTTTGGTTGAGTTTATATGATGTTGAATTGGATTTGTGCATCATTGATTTTGTGAAAACTTGATTAGATTAATTTTCCCCAAATTCACATGCTTGGTCGAAAGTTACCCTAGGTTGCTCAAGTAGAATTTTTGAAATTTGACATATTGGATGTGTTGATGGCATGATAGAAATATTGAATGTTGATTTAAATTGGATTGAAATCAAATTGAATGATTTTTGTTGCCATTGCCGTGAGATGATAAGCATGATATAATGAATTGTTTTGCTTTAATTTGTGTTGGACATGAATTAAATGTTAAGCATGATTAATTGAATTAATTAGTGTTTTGGAAGCATTAGATTAATTAATTATGGTAATTACACTTGAATTGAATTAATTTGTAATTTGGAAAAATGAGTTAATTTAATTTATTGTATTTGGGCTTAATGGGCTTGGTTGGGCCAAGTTTGGTTTAGGATAATTGGTTCGATCCAATTGGGCCTAAAACCATTTCCATAAAGTCCAAATATGATAATTTGGCCTAATAGGCCTAAATTGATTTATGGCATAGGGTGATTCCTAATTGGGCCTTGGCATCTTGGGTTTGACCCATAATTGCCAAAGCCCATGCCTTAAGAATTAATTGAAAGCCCATTGGACTTTAATTGAATAGTATTGGATACTAATTGGGCCTTTGAGACCCATAAATATTGGATTTGGAATCCAAGTCTAAAAGGCAATATTGAAAGTGTAATTATTTAATTTGGAATTAATTATGAATTAGTATTGAATATAATTTAAATTGGATTTAAAATTGTAGTTCGATATAATTCAAGAATACGTACTTTGAGTATTTATTCTTAAACGAGTTGGACTCGCGCAAATCAAATCGTTGTTTGAACATTGGATGGTCATTAATTAAAGATTAATTAATTGGATTAGATTGATTGATAACATGCTTTGTGTGAATACTTGGATGTATGTATGAATAATGTATATAGGATGGATATTAGAAGGGTGAGGGCAATTTTGGAAATTGTTGTAATAAATTTAGAACTTATTAAATTGGACCTGCGTGTCCAACCTATTACCTATTTTCTCATTGTATTTCTCTTCTCACCAATTCCCCTCAAAGTTTGTTATATATCCATCCGAATATCATTATTATTTTATCCGCGCCTTATTATGCTTTTAGAATGCATGCTTAAGGGTGTATGATGAGACCTAATTAAAGATAATAAATTGGTTGCCAAATCACGACAAAAACCATCGTTTTATATTAAGCGTTTTTCCTTCCATTGAGTGATTCTCTCTCAAGATCCAAGATTGGCATTGGTTTGTTGGCCAAAGTCCAGACCTTTGTCCATCGCGAATGTGTTTGGATCACGAAAGCTTTGTTCCATATCGTACGTCTTTGGCAAGTTGTGATTTGTTGGCCAAAGTCAAGGTTACTTCTTGTTCATCGGCCTCGATTACGAAGCTTTCCAACTGTCAATAGGTCACGCTTAACTGGTTTCATTAAGATTGTTGAGCCAAAGCCAAGGCTTAGTTGATTCAGAGGAAAAGGTTAGGCAAAATATTGGATATATTGGCATAATCAACTAGGAAACTAGGATTCCCGTGTACTTCACAGAGGGTTAGAGGCTCGCCGAAAAATAGTGGGAGGCAAGTATTAAATTTGCAATTTCGTTTAGATACTTGCCAATACGGGCTCATTTTATTTTTTGTCATTAAAAAATTTAAATATGTTAGTTGGACTAATATTCAATTGTTGTTTTAATTAAACAGTTGGACTGTATTCAAACTACTTCATTTATAGTTGATTATATAAATTGGATTATAGTAATCAATATATTTGAATTTAACTAATCAAATAGTAGTTGATTATATAGTTAGACTATAGTAATCATTATATTCGATTGTACCCGAAATCGTTGATTGGATAGTTGGACTATTGGAATCAAGATAACTGAAAGATTAGCGTTTAAAACATAATCCTGGGTGAAAATATCTTTAAGCGGCTTCAATTTTCAAAATGGGAAACGAATCTCAGGATAGTCCTGGGAGTTGAGAAGTTAATCTATTTGATAGAGCGACCTCTCGGGCCTGAGCCCAGAGTTGGGCAAATAGTGGAGCATGAGCTTTGGAAGACTCATGATGATGATAACTTTAGTGCTCAATCCGTTATGCTTGCTGCAATGACTCCTTAATTTCTTCGTCAGAACTAAGGATTAGATCATTATAGTATGATATTAAAATTGAAGTATCTTCATAGATCTATTATTAGATCTTAGAAGTACTAATTGCAATAGAAAACTCTTGGAGAGTTAATGGCTATGCTCAAGAAGACAGAGCCAGAGCTTACAAAAGGGCAAGAAGCGCAAGGCACATCTTACTTCTACATCCTAGAAGGTCTAGGCTTGGCCGAAGGCTTCTGGTGATGTGAAAATGGGCAAAGGCAAAATCGTCATAATCTTCTAGGAAGACAAATGACATATCCCAAGATGTCTGCCTAAACTGTGGCAAACGGGGTCACTGGAAGCGTGACTACCGTATGGACAAGACAGACATGAAGGAAGTGAAGACGGGCAAGGCTCCGACTTCGGGTATGTTTGTTATAAACATGTCCACTGCTGGTTTTAAAATTGGATTTTAGATACTGGACGTGGTACAAAAATATATGTAATGATGTGCAGAATTTCCTGATTAGCAGGAGACTGGCTCCAGATGAGATCGACATATGAGTTGGAAACGGGATGAGAGTCGCTGTTTTGGCCGTAGAAACCTAATTTTTGGAACTGACCTTTAGGTATGTACTTAAATTAGGAGACTGTTATAATGTATCTAGTTTGACTAGGAACATTATCTCTGTATCTAGTTTAACCCGTTGCGGGTATACCATTATATTCTAGAACACTGAATGTTTTGTTTATAAAGATGATATTGAGATAAGCACATTAGATGTAAATAACAATATTTATATTTAGAATATAAATGAATCTCAAACATATAATATGACAAACAAAAGCTCAAACTGAATAAATCTGTTGAGACTTAAAAGTGGCATTGTTGTCTGGGACACATTAACAAGACTCGTATATCCAAACTTTCGAAGAGTGGATGCCAGGACAGATTTGATTCTAATTCAAATGATGTCTACAAATCTAGTTAATTAGGCAAAGTGCCTAAAACACCTTTTACTTGGTAAAAGTGCAAGTCCCACCGATCTGTTAGCCCTCGTTTATAATGATGTAAGTGGGCCCATGTCTAGCTAGGCTAGAGGTGGATATAAATACTTCGTAACCTTTACGGATGTGGCATCGCGTTACGGTTATGTGTATCTTAAAAAACACAAGTCAGAAACTTTTGAGTAATTCAAAGAGTTTCGACACGAAGTAAGAAAACAGACCGGTAAAAGTATTAAAACATTACGGTTGGACCGTGGTGGAAAATACTTGAGCAATACGTTTCTCGATTACATGAAAGAGTATGGGATTCTTTCACAGTGGACTCCTCCCGGAACACCTCAATTGAGTGATGTGTCCAAACAGAGAAACCAAACTTTGTTGGACATGGTAAGGTTAATGATGAGTCGCTCTAAACTACCAACTTCCTTATGAGGATACACTTTAAACAGTGCAATACTTATTTTGAATAAGGTTCCATGCAAATCTGTTAGACAGACTTCATATTAGATATTAACAGGAAAGAAATTGGATTTCTCATTCCTGAAGATTTTGGAATGCTGGGCATATGTTTGGATGATACCAAACTAGAACCCAAATCGAATAAGTGCCTATTTGTAGGTTGTCCTAGGGAAACCAAAGTATAGTACTTATACAACTCACAAGAGAACTATGTAATTGTTGCTCTCCATGCGATTTTCCTAAGAGGAATTCCCATATGCAGTGGTAAGTGGGAGGAAAGTAAAACTCAATGAAAATCAGAGTAATACTGTTCCGGCATCGAGTCCTCCCGGAACACCAACAGTTCATCAGGGATGAAACTGTACCTATAATCTTCGAATACATAAGAACCGCGTAGGTTGGAGAGAGTCAGAAATCAACCTGGGAGGTATGGGTTTCTGATCTCACCTCATGTAGATATTAATCTTGTTGAGGAAGATGAACTGGCTACGTATGAGAAAGTGATACAAGGTATCGACTCATTTTATGGCAAAGTGCCATGAAATCCGAAATGGATTCCATGTATACCAATTATGTTTGGACACTGGTTGATGTACCCGAAGGCATTGTGCCTATTGGTACTAAATGTGTCTTCAAGGAATACATACATGGATGGCAACATATAAGTTTACTGAGCTAGGCTTGTACAATAAGGGTATCGTCAATGACATAGTGTCGATTATGAAAAAACCTTTTACCTGTTTCCATGATTAAATCAATTTGGATAATGCTTGCTAATACTGCAAATTTCATTTATGAACTATGGCATATGGACGCCAAATCTGTTTCCTTCACGGAAATCATTTGGAGGATGTTTACAACATCCTAACGGTTTTGTCGTGCTGAAACATGCAAACAAGGTTTGCAAGTTAAATCGATCCATTTATGGATTAAAGCAAGCATTGTGTTCTTGGAACCAGCATTTTGATATAATCATAATGGTATATGATTTAATTCAAAACGAATATGATTCTTGTGTATATAAGAAGGTTAGTGGGAGCACACTGACAATGAATGTCCTATAACTTGATGATGTATTGCTTCTTAGAAATAAAATTCCCATAATACAATCGGTGAAAGCTTGGATTTCATTAAAATTCTCTATGGAATGCCTAGGAGAAGCAGGCTTTATTCTAGGAATAAAGATCTACTGGGATAGATCTAGAAAACTGCTGACAACTCTCCCAGAGTTCGTACGTTTTTGAAATGTATGTGACCTGATGTCTCATATGCTTTGAGCATATGTAGACGCTATAAAGCCAATCCAGGTGATGGTCACTAGATTGATCTAAAGAACATCTTTGAGTATCTTGGACGAATTAAGGATGCTTTCTGGAAATATGGAGAAAGAAGAACTTGAGGTGACTAGGTTCACCACTGCAAGTTTCCAAACCGATAAAGACGACTTTAAGTCCCAATAAGGGTACATATTTAGTTTGAATAACAAAACAGTGAGCTGTAAATCTTCCAAGCAAGATACTGTTGCCAAATAAATAACAAAAGCGGAATATTGATGCAGCTGAGACAGTAAAAGAAGCATTTTAGATCTATATAATCCTAATTGGATTAGGTATAGTTCTGTTAGCAGCTGAGCTGGGCTACATCACAGGGTAAGGAACCGCGGTCTCATCAACGATCCAAGTATATACTTCGACTATTTCATCTGATTCGTCAAATCATACATCATGGCGATGTGATGATCGAATAAAACATATCAGATGATAACCTTGCAAATCCGCTGATGATTCTCAACAGAAGTTTGAGCGACCCGTACATAGTTCAGGTGTAGGACACTTGAGTGATTGGCTATAGGCCAAGTGGGAGATTTTTGGATAATTATGACCCATAGCATCACTTTGTATAGAACCGGGTGTTATTGTACAAATTAACTATGTGATAAAGGAAATTTCTCTTTTATCATTTGTAATTGGATTACCGAGATACATAAATGATAAAAGTCCATATGATTAGTACCAGATTAATAAGATATGAGACAGTATTAATCCACGAAAGGTTTAATCATTAAATATCTATAGTCGTAGTATTATCGAGACTGGACATCGATAATGCGGATTAGGCTAGTATTACACTTGTGCGTATTATGGAGGCATAATGGCATAGTTCTCATATATTTGGTTATTGGTACTCATGCAAGTGTAATAGGAGGTTCTGTTTACTGATGGTACGGAAACAACTTCGCTCTGGATAGACCCATCAGAATCCCATTGGTAGTATGACTATGTGTCTATGGGAATCCGAATCAGGGTAGGTGTATTTGGTCTTAACTTGAGACTTGCATTGCTAATACTTACGACAATCAGTATACTTTGGTTTTGGTCGTCCGGGGCTTTAACATGTTTTGTGTACGCCTCTTCTGGGTATACCTAGAATCGTAGTGTATTGGGTGTGATGTCAAGATGGAAGTATCACTTCAGTCATATGGAGATGATGATCACGCAGGATATGGAACTGGTACTCTTGTATGCTGCAGCAATCGGGATAATATGACAAGGTCATGATTATCTGATTATAAAGTATAGTTACCAGAGATCCGATATATGCTTCGTACGGGGCAGACACAATTCCAGCCCCAGGCCCAGCATGTGACATTATGATACTGGATCGAAATACGCAATACTACGTATACTACGCCTGACTAAAGATTATATATTCCTTCAAAGAATATTTCTGGAGAATTGGGTAGGCACGGTGCTTTGCTAGAAGCCAACCATGTCTTGTAAATCGATAAGTGCGTGGTACCGGGTACGCACGTATTTGGATAGTCCGATGACCGTATTTACTGCCAACATATCCAGGGATCTCTTGGGTCGCTTCCCAAAGATTCCCCGATGAGATTTGACTCGAATAGAAAATTAATCTGGGATTAATTATGAGAGAGAAAATTAATCTGGGATTAATTATGACAATAATTAATCTGGGATTAATTAACAGAGAAAAAATTAATCTTGGATTAATTACGTCATGAATTAATCGGGGATTAATTCATGAAGAAGAGAGAACGCGATTAATTTGGAATTAATCGGTAAAATAAATTTAATAGTTAAATTGGATTTTTCTATTTAATTTATTTAATTGGGCTAAAAAAATATATTGGATATATGAATTGAAATTAGATTTCAACGCGGAATTAAATTTGAATTTTAATTCAAACGAATGAATTAATTTAGAATTAATTCGCGAGCCACTTCTGTAATAATCTTGAGAGGCATTATTATTTAATTAAATTAGATTTAATTACGTTGCGATGGAAAATTTGTTTAATCGGATTAAACGAAACCGGGCCCAAAGTGTGTTGAGTAAGCCAACTCAAATTTTGAATTTAAAGTGGTGGGACCCACTTTACTTACATCAACCTTTTGACACTTGATGTAAGTAGTTGGTTACATTTAATTGTGATGGAAATTGTTTGAAAAAGTAATTGGATTATTTTAAAACACATACCAACCAAGTCAAAATACACACTTTTGGATTAAATGTGAACTATTCACTCTCTCCTAAACTCTCTCCCTTGGCCGAAACTTTGAACCTTGGAGGGGAAAATTTTCTTTCAATTTTTGTTCTTGCTAGCACATCAATGAGTGAATGAAGGTGATAGGGAAACTCACCCAAGTGTTGGAAACACTCAAGAAGGACTTGGAACTTCCACCGAAAGCATAAAAGGTTTGAACTCATCCGATCAATGTGAGTATTCCGTAACTCCCTTTGATTTATTCACACACAAATCACTCTTAGACGATCTTGGCATGTTCTAGGAACACTAACAGAAGGCCCATGAATGCCTTGGTTATTTTATGTACTGATTAGATTAGTATAGGAAATCAGAAGTCCAATCAATACATTAAATTTTCAGTGTATGTTTTAATTCAAATTATTTGAATAACATGTCATATAACTTAGGTGTAACACCCCGCCAGAGGTAGGATGCTACAGGCAGGAGACAAGATTGACCCATCTCCATAAGCCTCTAAATTTATGAAAATCTGGCATGATGTATCCTAAAACCGGAAAACTCGGATCTCAGTCCAGCATCAAAGCGATCCTGAAATAAAATCATATATCAAAATGGACCTCAGGTCCACACCAACACATCAAAAACATTACTTAAGGGCTCCTTGCCCATATCATCTATCACCATTCAAGGGCTTTGCCCACAACATCATAAGAAATCAAAATATTTATTTAATATTTACAAATAGCGTGCTCAGCATGACAAATAAAATATTAATCCAAAATCCTACATTTCTAAAGCTTATCCCAGGACACTTGCGAGGGTGACTGCCGCTTGGGAGATCTACATCTCGAGCATGACTTCTAAAGCTGAAGTGGATGACCCATCTGGAAGCCAACTTGTAACATTAGCAAACTGATTTGGTGTGAGATTTAAAAACTCAGTAAGTAACCATGCTAGTATTACAACAAACAAGTCAAACATTTATGTCAAACAAACAAATCAAACATATCAGTAATTTATCCGAATTACTAAATTGTTACAAATTTGAATTTATTAACTTGTTATTATCCTTTATCCTTAACTCATGTCAAATTTTCACATTACATATCCACATATGTGCTAATCTAATAGCTAATATCCAAAGCATATAAAGCAAAACTCAAATACCATAGTATATCATTTAATATCAAATCCATTTCAATCACGTGAAATATAAAGTCGTACATCTATATTTTTATCATACTTATCTAACTTTGAAATATCATCAAAGCGGTATGTTAAATAAACTTTCCTCAATACCAAAATAAACCTCCTTAACTTACTTTAATTACAGTACCCTTACAATGTCTTAACATTCATGATTCATATGCATTTACACATACCGTAGCACACCTCTCTTATATACATGCTGAAAACAATTCCAAAGTTCTTATACATATACATACATACCAATACAACTTAATAAATGCACTTTATAACATCTAATACTCATATTAGTTTTCAAATTCATTCATTTATTCATGTCACAGAAGCATTTACCACCCATATAATCTATTAGTTCTATCATACACGTATATACATATAGTCACACACATAATCATCATGCAACATGTTAGGATTGGTGCTCGGAGTGCCAATCCAGATCATATTTATATTCGATTCATGAATACGAACAATTCATTTTTCCATAATATTACTTATTTATGGTAATATTTCTTACTTTTATATAAATAAACATGTTTACTAATAACATAAGAAGAAGAAGCATAAGAAGAAGGGCAAGGCCAAATCGTCAAAGGGTTTTGGGAAACCTAAGGACAAATCCCAAGATGTATGTCTCTAGTGCGGGAAGCGGGTGTTGGACAATTATGACCCATAGCATCACTATTTGTACAGATCATGGGGTTGTTGTACAAATTAACTATGTGACAAAGGAAATTGCCCTTTTATCATTTGTAATTAGATTACCAAGATGTATAAATGATAGAAGGTCCATATGATTAGTTCCGGATTGAGATGATATGAGACAGTATCAATCCACGAAGGTTTAATCATTAAATATCCCTAGTCAGAGTATTATCGAGATTGGACATCGATAATGCGTTAAAGACTAGTATTACACTTGTGCGCGTTGTGGGAGCATAACTGCATAGTTCTCATATATTTGGGTATTGGATACTCATTCAAGTGTAATAAGAGGTTGTGTTTACCGATGGTACGGAAACAGCTTCGCTCTGGATAGACCCATCGGAATTCCATTGGTAGTATGACTATGTGTCTATGGAGGTCCGAATCAGGGTAGATGTATTTGGTCTTAACCTGAGACTTTGACATCCGCGTTGGAAATGGGACACAAGTCGCCGTTTTGGCCATTGGCACTTTTGTTTTGGAACTGCCATCGGGGCATGTACTTAAACTTACAGACTGTTATTATGTACCTAGTTTGACTAGGAATATTATTTCTGTATCTATGTTAGCCCAATGTGGGTACACTTTTGTATGTAGAAACGCTGGGTGTTTTATGTATAAAAATGATATGGAAATTTGCACTGCTGATGTAAATAATGGTCTTTATATTTTGAATATGAATCAATCTCAAACATATAATGTAACAAACAAAAGGCTTAAAGTAAGTAACAAAGATGAAACTTATATGTGGCATTGTCGTCTGTGACACCTAAACAAGACACGTATATCCACACTTTCGAAGAGTGGGTACTTGGACGGATTTGATCCAAATTCATATGACGTCTGCAAATCTTGTTTATTAGGCAAGATGCCTAAATCACCTTTTAGCGGTAAAGGTGCACGTGCCACCAAACTGTTAGCCTTTGTTCATAGTGACGTTTGTGGGCCCATATCTAGCCAGGCTAGAGGTGGATATGAATACTTCGTAACCTTTACGGATGATGCATCGCGTTATGGTTATGTGTATCCTATGAGACACAAGTCGGAAACTTTTGAGAAATTCAAAGAGTTTCAACACGAAGTAGAAAAAAAGACCGACAAAAGTATTAAGACATTACGGTCGGACCGTGGTGGTGAATACATGAGCAATAAGTTTCTTGATTACTTGAAAGAATATGGTATTCTTTCGCAGTGGACTCCTCCTGGAACACCGCAATTAAATGTGTGTCCGAACGGAGAAACCGAACTTTGTTAGACATGGTAAGGTCTATGATGAGTCGCACAGCGCTACCTATTTCCTTATGGAGATATGCATTGAACAGTGCAATACTTATTTTGAATAAGGTTCCATCAAAGTCTGTTCAATAGACTCCGTATGCAATATGGATAGGAAATAAACCAGGTTTCTCATTCCTGAAGATTTGGGGTTGCTGGGCATACGTCAAACGTTTGGAAGGTACCAAACTTGAACCCAAATCGGATAAATGCCTATTTGTAGGATATCTTAGGGAAACCAAAGGATATTACTTCTATCACCCACAAGAGAACAAAGTATTTGTTGCTCTACCTGCGGTTTTCCTTGAGAAGGAATTCCTAAATGCAGTGATAAGTGGGAGGAAAGTAGAACTCGATGAAAATCGGAGTGATACTGTTCCTGGCACAGAATCCTTAACGGAACATGAACAATCCATCAGGGATGAGACTGTACCACAATCTTCGAATACACAAGGACCGCGTAGGTCGGAGAGAGTCAGAAAACAACCTGAGAGGTATGGTTTCTGATCTCACCTCATATGGATATTAATCTTATTGAGGAAGACGAGCAGACTACGTATGAGGAAGTGATACAAGGTATCGACTCTGGTTTATGGCAAGATGCCATGAATTCCGAAATGGATTCCATGTACACCAACCAAGTTTGGACACTGGTTGATGCATCAGAAGGCGTAAAGCATATTGGTTGCAAATAGGTCTTCAAGAAGAAGACTGACATTGATGGCAACGTACAAATATACAAAGCTAGGCTTGTAGTGAAAGGGTATCGTCAACGACATGGTGTCGATTACGATGAAACTTTTTCACCCGTTGCCATGATTAAATCCATTAGGATAATGCTTGCTATTGCTGCATATTTCAATTACGAGATATGGCAGATGGAAGTCAAAACCGCTTTCCTTAACGGAAACCTTTTGGAGGATGTTTATATGCAACAGCCTGACGGTTTTGTCGTACCAAGACTTGCAAACAAGGTTTGTAAGTTAAATCGATCCATTTATGGATTGAAGCAAACATCGCGTTCTTGGAACCAACATTTTGATGAGATCATAAAAGAATATGATTTCGTTCAAAACGAGGATGATCCTTGTGTATATAAGAAGGTTAGTGGGAGCGCACTAACATTCATTGTCCTTTACATTGATGATGTATTGCTTATTGGCAATGACATTCCATGTTAACATCGGTGAAAGCTTGGCTTTCACTAAAATTCTCCATGAAGGATCTGAGAGAAACAGACTTTATTCTAGGAATAAAGATCTACCGGGATAGATCTAGAAATGTGCTTAGACTCTCCCAGAGCACGTACATTGACAAAGTGTTGAAGAGATTCAACATGGATCAGTCAAAGAGGGGACTGTTGCCAGTGTCACATGGCGTCAGTCTATCTAAGGACATATGTCCTAAAAATCAAGATGAGAGAGATAACATGAGTCGGATACCGTTCACCTCGGCAGTTGAATCGATCATGAATATCCTTGAATGATATGTACGCGACCTGATGTCTCGTATGCTTTGAGCATGTGTAGTCGCTATCAGGCCGATCCAAGTGAAGGTCACTGGATGGCGGTTAAGAATATCCTTAAGTATCTTAGACGAACTAAAGATACTTTCTTAATCTATGGAGATGGAGAACTTGAGGTAACTGGGTTTACCGATGCAAGTTTCCAAACCGATAAAGATGACTGCAAGTCACAATACGGGTACATATTTTGTTTGAATAACGGAGCAGTAAGCTGGAAATCTTCCAAGCAAGAGACTGTTGCCGATTCAACAACAGAAGTGGAGTATATTGCTACAGCTGAAGCAACAAAAGAGGCAGTTTGGATCCATAAATTCCTAATTGGATTAGGAGTAGTTTCGTTAGCAGCTGAGCCCGTTCAATTGTATTGTGACAATAACGGGGCTATAGCACAGGCTAAGGAACAACGGTCTCATCAACGATCCAAACATGTTCTTCGACGTTTCCATCTGATTCGTAAGATCATACATCGTGGCGATGTGAAGATTGAGAAAGTCGCATCAAAGGAAAAAATTGCAGATCTGCTGACGAAAGCTATGTTGGACAATTATGACCCATAGCACCAATATTTGTATAGATCATGATGTTGTTGTACAAACTAACTATGTGACAAAGGAAATTGCTCTTTTATCATTTGTAATTAGATTACCAAGATGTATAAATGATGAAAGGTCATTATGATTAGTTTCGGATTGAGATGATATGAGACAATATCAATCCACGAAGGTTTAATCATTAAACATCCCTAGTCAGAGTATTATCGAGAATGGACATCGATAATGTGTAAAAGACTAGTATTACACTTGTGCGCATTATGGGAGCATAACAGCACAGTTCTCATATATTTGGGTATTGGATACACATGCAAGTCTAATATGAGGTTGTGTTTACCGATGGTACAAAAACATCTTCTCTCTGGATAGACCACTCAGAATTCCATTGGTAGTATGACTATGTGTCTATGGAAGTCCGAATCAGGGTAGATGTATTTGGTCTTAACTTGGGACTTGCACCGCTAATACTTGCGAAAATCAATATACTTTGGTTTTGGTCGTCCAGGGCTTTAACAGGTTCTGTGTACGCCTCTTATGGGTATATTGAGAATCGTAGTGTATTGGGTGTGATGTCAAGATGGAAGTATCATTCTAGTCATAGTGGAGATGATGATCACGTAGGATAGGGAACTGGTGCGCTTATGTACTCCAGTCATCGGGATAATATGACTAGGTCATGATTATCCGATTATAGAGACTAGTTACCAGAGATCTGATATGTGCTTCGTACGGGGCAGACACAATTCCAGCCCTAGGCCTAGCACGTGAGATCCGATGCTGGATCGTAATACGCAATACTACATATACTACGCCTGATATAGATCACATATTCCTTTAAGAATATTTATGGAGAATTGGGTAGGCACGGTGCTTTGCTAGAAGCCAACCATGTCTTTTAAATCGGTAACAACGTAGTACTAGGTACGTACGTGTTCGGATAGTCCAACGACCGGATTTACTGCCAACATATCCGTGGATCTCATGGGTCGCTTCCCGAAGATTCACCGATGACGTATGACTCGCACTTTATTAATCTAGAATTAATTATAAGAAAGAGAAAATTAATCTGGGATTAATTGCGGAAATATTTTATCTGGGATAAAATATTATTTAAAGAGAGAGAACGATTAATTTGTAATTAATCGATAAAATAATATATTCGATATATTATACGAAATTAGATTTCGACGTGGAATTAAAATTAGATTTTAATTGGGGGGAACGAGTTAATTTAGAATTAATTCGTTAGCGACGTGAATAGTAATTTTGCTAGGCATAATTATTTAATTGAATTTGATTTGATTACATCGCAACGAAAAATTCGGTATTTCGGAATTAGCGAACCCGAGCCCGGGAGTGTTTGAAAGCCCACTCGTATTTTGAATTCAAGTGCGGCCCACAAGTCACATCACACGTCACATCACTCATCATTCAAGTGATGGATGTCTTGTCACTTTGAGTGATTGACAACCAGTCACTATTCATGAGTGATGTGAGTAGTTGAAGGCATTAATTGTAAATTTTGGCTCCAAATTTTGGTTTGACTTTTTGAAAGCCTAATTCCAAAATTTGGCAATACTTTTGGCATAAGTGTATTAGGTTTTGGAAACCGAATGGACAACATATCATTTTCTCTCTCTCTCTATTCTCCCTCAAGAATCGGCCAAGGGCCATTTTCTTCTCCATTTTCTTGCTAGGCTGAGAATAAGAAGAAACCATGGGAAAATTTGTGGCAAATTTTCCAGTGCTAGAACATGAAGAGTCATCCAAGGTGATAGGGAAACAAACTCATGAGCATGGAATCACAACACAAAGCTTGGAGCTTGGAGATCCATCCATGGAGTTGACCGAATTTGGAGGAACACAATCGCATCGCAAAAGCTGATCATTGTAAGTATGATTCCGCCATACTTTTATGAGTATTGACACATGTTTCATTGCTTGAATCGATCTTGGGACTAACCTAGAAACCCAACAATGGTATCAGAGCCATTTTGAGCATGAAATTGAAATTATGGTAAAATTGGGTAAAATTGATTTGAGCATGTTTGAGTGAAATTGATTGTTTAAATATGCTTGAATGATGATAACATGGTGTTATGCTTGATCAATTTGATGAAAATTGGATTGGATCGAATTTTCCCTTATCACTTGGCTTGGCCGAATATGGTGTGTGCCCTAATGTCATGGTATTTTTTGATTTTGATCATTGGATGAGTTGAAATCATTTGGGAAATGTTGATTTAGGATTTAATTGGATTGAATTCGGAATCGAACAAAAATTCCCCTAATTGCCATGAGTGATGTAGCATGGAAAATGATTGATTTTTGATTCAAATGTGTTGGACATGTTTTGATGATAATAAGCATAATTAATTGTGTAAATTGATGTTTAGGAAAAATTGATTTGGTTAATTAATTATGGCATACACTTTAGGTTAATTAAATTATGAAATTTGGAATTTTGGTAATTTAATTAATTGTGCCAAATTTGGAATTGGGCTTGTAAAGTTTTAAATGGCCTTAATGGGCTTGGTTGGCCCAAGTTTGGTTTAGGCTAATCGGTTGGATCCAATTGGGCCCAAAACCATATCCATAAAGTTCAAATATGACTTAATGGACCTTTAATATTAATTGGGCCTAATGGGCCTAAATTGGTTTCTTGGCATATAAGGGTGTGATTCCTTAAATGGGCTTTGGTATTTGGGTTTGACCCATGTTGACCAAAGTCCAAGCCTTTATAAATTAATTAAAAGCCCATTGGACTTTAATTAAATTGACATTGGATGTTAATTGGGCTTTGAGACCTGTAACGATTAGATTTGGAATCTAAGTCGTAAATGCACATTAAAAATTGTAATTATTTAATTTAGAATTAAATATAGAATTACTATTAAATACAAATTAAATTGGATTTAATGTTGTAGTTTAATATAATTCAACAATTCGTACTTTGAGTACTTATTCGTAAAACGAGTCGGACTCGCGCAAAATCAAATCGTTGTTTGAACATTGGATGGTCATTAATTTCATATTAATTAATTGGATTAGATTGATTGATAACATGCTTTGTGTGAATAGATGGATGCGATGTATGAATAATCTATATCGGATGGATATTAGATGGGTGAGGGCAATTTTGGAAATTGTTGTAATAAATTTAGAATTTATTAATTGGACCTGCGTGTCCAGCCTATTACCTCTTGACTCTTTGTATTTCTCTTCTCACCTGTTCCCCTCAATGTAAATGAGGTTTCTTTAGAAGTGTTATGTAATCGGGTAGAAGTAATACTTGTGCTAGTGGGAGAGAGGAAATGGAGAGATTTGTTCTAGGAACAAAATGTGTTAAGTATCCATCCGCATATCATTATTATTTTGTTTATACGCGCCTTATTATGTTTTTAGAATGCATATTTAAGGGTGTATGATGATGAGACCTAACAAAGATAATTAATTAGTTGCCAATTTACGCGAAAAACCCTCACTACATATTAAGCATTTTTTCCTTCCATTGAGTGATTCTTACTCAAGATCCAAGATTGGCACTGGTTTGTTGGCCAAAGTCAAGACCTTTGTCCGTCGCGGATGTGTTTGAATATGTTGGGTTTTCTAAGTCATCCCAAGATCAATTAAGCATATAAATGTGCGAATACAACAAAGTAAAGTTGCGGAAATACTCACTTTGATCGGATTTGCGATGCGATGAACACAAAAATTTTCCTTGCTCCATTGAAGCTCTCGGCCAAGCTCCTCTTTTTTGCTCCAAGTTTTGGTCAAACCTCCATTTGTAGATCTCCAAGCTCCAAGCTTTGTAAATGGATTCCATGCTCATGAATAGGTTTCCCTATCACCTTTGTGAGACTCCTTTGAGTGCTAGCTCTTGAGATTTTGCAACAAAATCATGAAGAACAATGAACCCTAGGCTCACAATTTTGGGAGAGAAAAATGGTGAAGGCCATTCGGCCATGTGAGAAAAAGGAGAGAGAAAAATTATGTTTTTGGTTTCTAAAACCTAATAAAAAATCCTTCACAATTTTGGTATTTGTTTTTCCAAAAAACAAAAGGCAAAAAGGAGGGAAAAATGGCATTAAATGCCTCCATCTACCACAATCATGAATAGTGATTGGTTGTCAATCACCAAAAGGTGACTTGACATCCATCACTAAAGTGACAGGTGATGTGACGCGTGATGTGACTTGTGGGCCCCACTCGATTCGAAATGCGAGTGGGGCCGCAAACACTCTCGGGCTCAGGTTCGCTAATTCCGAATTAACAAATTTTCGTTGCGACGTAATTAAATCTAATTTAATTAAATAATTATGCATAGAAAAATTACTATTCACGTCGCTAACGAATTAATTCTAAATTAACTCGTTCGCCCGAATTAAAATCTAATTTCAATTCCACGTCGAAATCCAATTTCTTATAATATATCGAATATATTATTTTATCGATTAATTCCAAATTAATTGTTCTCTCTCTTTAATTAATATTTTATCCCAGATAAAATATCTCCGTAATTAATCCCAGATTAATTTTCTCTCTCTATACTAATTAATCTCAGATTAATAATGTGCGAGTCATACATCATCGGTGAATCTTCGGGAAGTGACCCATGAGATCCCCAGATATGTTGGCAGTAAATCCGTTCGTCGGACTATCCGAACACGTACGTACCTAGTACTACGTTTTTACCGATTTACAAGACATTGTTGGCTTCTAGCAAAGCACCGTGCCTACCCAATTCTCCAGAAATATTCTTAAAGGAATATATAATCTATGTTAGGCGTAGTATACGTAGTATTGCGTATTGTGATCCAGTATCAACTGTCACATGCAAGGCCTGGGGCTGGAATTGTGTCTGCCCCGTACGAAGCATATATCGGATCTCTGGTAACTACTCTCTTTAATCGGATAAGCATGACCTAGTCATATTATCCCGATGACTACAGTACATAAGAGTACCAGTTCCGTATCCTATGTGATCATCATCTCCATATGGCTGGAGTGATACTTTCATCTTGACATCACACCCAATACACTACGATTCTCAATATACCTAGAAGTGGCGTACACATAACCTGTTAAAGCCCTGGACGACTAAAACCAAAGTATATTGATTGTCGCAAGTATTAGCGATGTAAGTCTCAGGTTAAGACCAAATACACCTACCCTGATTCGAACTCCCATAGACACATAGTCATACTACCAATGGAATTCCGAGGGGTCTATCCAGATCGAAGCTGTTTCCGTATCATCGGTAAACACAACCTCCTATTACACTTGCATTGGTATCCTATACCCAAATATTTGAGAATTATGCCGTTATGCTCCCACAACGCACACAAGTGCAATACTAGTCTATTCCGCATTATCGATGTCCAATCTCGATAATACTACGACTAGGGATATTTAATGATTAAACCTTTGTGGATTGATACTGTCTCATATCATCTCAATCCGGAACTAATCATATGGACCTTCTATCATTTATAATCTTGGTAATCTAATTACAAATGACAGAAGAGCAATTTCCTTTGTCACATAGTTAATTTGTACAACACCATGATTTGTACAAATAGTGATGCTATGGGCCATAACTGTCCAACAATCTCCCACTTGGCCTATAGCCAATCACTCAAGTGTCCTACACTCGAACTATGTATGGTTCGCTCAAATTTCTGCTGAGTAAAGGCTTTCGTCAGTGGATTTGGATGGTTATCATCTGATGCGATTTATTCGATCATCACATCGCCACGATGTATGATCCGAACAAATAAGATGAATATTGAAGTATATATTTGGATCGTTGATGAGACCATTAATTCTTTAGCTTGTGTTGTAGCCTAGCTCAGCTGCTAACAGAACTACTCCTAATCTAATTAGGATTATTATCGACCCAAAAGGCTTCTATTGCTGCCTCAGCTGCAACAATAATCCACTTTTGTTGTTTATCCGGTAAAAATATCTTGCATGGAAGATTTCTAGCTCACTGTTCCGTTATTCAAACTTTATAGTACCGTTGTTACGACTTATAGTCGTTATTTTATCGGTTAGGAAACTTGCAGTAGTGATCCCAGTCACTTCAAGTTCTCCTTCTCCATAGTATAAGAAAATATCATTAGTTCCTCTAAGATACTTAAGGATGTTCTTAACATCAATCCAGTGACTATCACTTGGATTAGCCTGATTGTGACTCCATATGCTCAAAGCATATGAGACACCAGGTCGCGTACATTTATTTCAATGTACGAGTTCTTGGAGAGTACCAACAACTTTAAATCTATCCCAGTAGATCTTTATTCCTAGAATAAAGGTTGTCTCTCCCAAGAATTATACGGAGAATTTTCATGAAAGCCAAGCTTTCACCGATTGTATTATGGGAATATCATTTCCAAGAAATGATATGTCATCATTACTTAGGACATTCATTGTCAGTGCAGTCCCACTAACCTCCTTATATACACAAGAATCATTTTCGTTTTTGAATTAAATCATACACCATTATGATTACATCAAAATGATAATTCCAAGAACACTATGCTTGCTTCAATCCATTCATGGATCGAATTAACTTGCAAACCTTGTTTGCTTGTTTTGGTATGACAAAACCGTCAGGATGTTGTAAACATCCTCCAAAAGGTTTCTTTTTAAGGAAAGCGATTTTTCCGTTCAGCTGTCATATTTCATAAATGAAACATGCAGCATCGGCAAGCATTATCCAAATGGATTTAACCATGAGAATGAGTAAAAGGTTCCGTCATAATCAACACAATGTTGATAACGATACCTTTTTCGCTACAAGTCTAGCTTAGTACGTTGGTATTTTGCCTTCCATGTATGTCTTCCTTGAAGACTTATATAGTACCAATAGGCACAATGTTTTCCGGTACAACAACTAGCATCCAAACTTTGTTGGTATACATGGAATCCATTTCAGACATACCACCCAGGTTGTTTTCTGACTCTCTCCGACTTACGTGGTTCTTGTGTATTCGAAGATTATTGGTATAGTTTCATCCTTGATGAACTATTAGTGTTCCATTAAGGACTCGATGCCTGGAACAATATTACTCCGAATTTCATCGAGTTTTACTTTCCTCCCACTTACCACTGCATATCGGTATTCCTCTTAGGAAAACCGCATGGCGAGCAACAATTACATTGTTCTCTAGTGAGTTGTATAAATACTATACATAGGTTTCCTTAGGATAACCTACAATTTAGGCACTTATCTGATTTGGGTTCTAGTTTGGTATCATCCAAACATATGCCCAGCATTCCCAAATCTACAGGAAAGAGAAAACCCAATTTCTTTCCTGTACATATCTAATATGAAGTCTGTCAAACAAATTTTTATGGAACCTTATTCAAAATAAGTTTTGCACTGATTATGTGTATCCGTTGAAGGAAATGGTAGCTCAGAGCGACTCATGATTAACCTTATCATGTCCAACAAAATTCGATTTCTCTATTCGAACACACCGTCAATTGACGTGTTCCGGGAGGAGTCCTCATTGAAATAATACTATACTCTTTCAAGTATTTGAGAAACTTATTGCTTAAGTATTTTCATCATGGTCCAATCATGATGTTTTAATATTTTAGCCGATCTGTTTGTCTACTTCATGTCGAAACTCTAAAAGTATCCGATTTGTGTTTCAAAAGAAACACGTAACCATAACGCGATGCCACATCCGTAAAGGTCACGAAACATTCATATCCACCTATAGCCTAGCTAGATATGGGCCCACTTACGTCACTATGAACGAGGGTTAACAGATCGGTGGCACTTGCACTTTTACCAAGTAAAGGTGTTTTAGGCACTTTGCCTAATGAACTAGATTCGTAGACATTATTTGAATGGAATCAAATCTGTCCTAGTACCCACTCTTCGAAAGTGTGGATATACGAGTCTTGTTATTTGTGTCCCAGACAACAATGCCACTTATAAGTCTCAACTGATTAAATCAGTTTAAGCTATTTGTTTGTCATGTCATACGTTTGAGATTTATTTATATTCAAAATATAAATACTGTTATTCACATCCAATGTGGTTATCTCAATATCATCTTTATAAAATGAAACAATTTAGTGTTCTAGAATATAAAGGTATATCCGCAACAGATTATACACTGATATAAAGATAATGTTTCTAGTCAAACTAGTTACATTATAACAGTTTCCTAATTTAAGTACACACCCAAAGGGTAGTTACTAAACTTAGGTTTCTACGGTTAAAATAGCGACTCTCGTCCCGTTTCCGATTCGCAGATCAATCTCATCTGAAGTCAGTATCCTGCTTGTCAGCAGATTCTGCACATCAATGCATATTTAGGTACCACACTCAGTATATAAAATCCAATTTTAATACTAGTAGCGAACATGTTTGTGACAAACATATTTGAAGCCGGAGCCTTGCATCGTCTTCAATTCCTTCATGTCTGGCTTGTCCATACGGCAGTCACGCTTCAGTGACCCCGTTTGCCACAATTTAGGCAGACATCTTGGGACATGTCCTATTTCTTCCTAGAAGATTATAATGATTTTCCCTTTTCCCCTTTTCCACACTCCAGAAGCTTTTGGCCTTCCGGGATGTCAAAGTAAGAAGCACTTTGCGCTTCTTGCCTTATTGAAAACTTTGGCTTTGTCTCCTTGAGTATAGCCATTAACTCTCCAAGAGTTTACTATTGCAATTTAGTACTTCTAAGATCTAAGGATAGATCTATGAAGATCCTTCAATTTCAATATCATATTATAATGATCTAATCCTTAGTTCTGATTAAGAAATTAAATAGTCTATTTGGCAAGCTTAATGGATTAAGCACTAAACTTATCATCACATGATTGTTCCAAATATCATGTTCTACTATTTGCTCAACTCCAGGCTTAGGCTCGAGACTTCACTCTGTCAAATAAAGTAACTTCTCAGTCTCCAGGACTATCCTGAGATTTTGTTCCCAAATTGAAAATTAAAGTCGTTCAAAATATTGTCACCCAGGTTTATATTTTAAATACTAATCTTTCATTCATCTTGATTCCAATAGTCCAACTATCGAATCAACGATTTTAGGTACTATTTATTATAATGATTACTAGAGTCTAACTATATAATCAACTATAATTTAATTGGTTTAATTCAATTATTTTGATTACTATAATCTAATTACAAAATCAACTATTAATTGAATAGTTTGAGTACAGTCCAACTGTTTAATTAAAACAACATTAAATATTAGTCCAACTAATATATTAATTTATTTGACGAAAATTTTGAAATGAGCGCGTATGGCAAGTAACTAAACGAATATTGCAAATTTAATACTTGCCTCCCAATATTTTTCGGCGAGCCTCTAATCCTCTGTTGAGTACTCGGGAAACCTTATTTCCTAGTGGGCTAGGATCCCATTAAATAACACACAATCTTGACTTTGGCCAACAAATTGTATGATAATTAACTAGGTAGATCTCTAAGATCAATTGGATCCCATCCAATTCCTAGATCCAGTAGGTGGACATCCAAGTCTGAAACATATATCCAATATTTGCCAATATATCCAATATATTCCCTGACCTTTTTCCTATGAATCAATTAAGCATTGGCTTTGGCACAACAAACTTAATGATTCCAGTTAAGCGGAACCCATTGACTTTGGAAAGCTTCCTAATCGATGTCGATGGATAAGAAGTGATCTTGACTTTGGCCAAAAAATCACAACTTGGACAAGACATGCGATATGGAACAAAGCCTTCATGATTCAAACACATCCGCGATGGACAAAGGTCTTGACTTTGGCCAACAAACCAGTGCCAATCTTGGATCTTGAGAATGAATCATTCAATGGAAGGAAAAACGCTTAATATATGTTGAGGGTTTTTCGCGTAATTGGCAACCAATTAATTATCTTTGATTAGGTCTCATCATACACCCTTAAGCATGCATTCTAAAAGCATAATAAGGTGCGATACATAAATTAATAATGATATGCGGATGGATATTTAAAACAACTTGTTCCTAGAACAAATTTCTCCATTTCCTCTCTCCAGCTAGCACAATTCTTAATTCTACCCAATTACATAACACTTCTAAAGAAACCTCATTTACATTGAAGGGAATAGGTGAGAAAAGAAATACAAATAGTCAAGAGGTAATAGGCTGGACACGCAGGTCCAATTTAATAAATTCTAAATTTATTACAACAATTTCCAAAATTGCTCTCACCCATCTAATATCCATCTGATATACATTATTCATACATCACATCCATGTATTCACACAAAGCATGTAATCAATCAATCTAATCCAATTAATTAATCTGAAATTAATGACCATCCAATGTTCAAACAAAGATTTGATTTGCGCGAGTCAAACTCGTTTTAGAATAAGTACTCAAAGTACGAATTCTTGAATTATATCAAACTACAATATTAAATCCAATTTAATTCGTATTCAATACTTATTCTTTATTTAATTCTAAATTAAATAATTACATTTTTAATGAGCCTTTTGCGACTTAGATTCTAAATCTAATCATTACGGGTCTCAAAGCCCAATTAACATCTATATTATTTTATCGATTAATTCCAAATTAATCGTTCTCTCTCTTTAATTAATATTTTATCCCCGATAAAATATCTCCGTAATTAATCCCAGATTAATTTTCTCTCTCTATACTAATTAATCCCAGATTAATAATGTCCGAGTCATACGTAATCGGTGAATCTTCGGGAAGTGACCAATGAGATCACCAGATATATTGGCAGTAAATCCGGTAGTCGGACTATCTGAACACGTACGTACCTAGTACTACGTTTTTACCAATTTACAAGACATTGTTGGCTTCTAGCAAAGCACCGTGCCTACCCAATTCTCCAGAAATATTCTTAAAGGAATATATAATCTATGTCAGGCGTAGTATACGTAGTATTGCGTATTGTGATCCAATATCGAATGTCACATGCAAGGCCTGGGGCTGGAATTGTGTCTGCCCCGTACGAAGCATATATCGGATCTCTGGTAACTAGTCTCTTTAATCGGATAAGCATGACCTAGTCATATTATCCTGATGACTACAGTACATAAGAGTACCAGTTCCGTATCCTACATGATCATCATCTCCATATAACTGGAGTGATACTTCCATCTCGACATCATACCCAATACACTACAATTCTCAATATACCTAGAAGAGGCATACACAGAACCTGTTAAAGCCCTGGACGACCAAAACCAAAGTATATTGATTGTCGTAAGTATTAGCGATGTAAGTCTCAGGCTAAGACCAAATACACCTACCCTGATTCGGACTCCCAAAGACACATAGTCATACTACCAATGGAATTCCGATGGGTCTATCCAGAGCGAAGCTGTTTCAGTACCATCGGTAAACACAACCTCCTATTACACTTGCATGAGTATCCTATACCCAAATATATGAGAACTATGTCGTTATGCTCCACAACGCGCACAAGTAAAATACTAGTCTATTCTGCATTATCGATGCCCAATCTCGATAATACTACGTTTAGGGATATTTAATTATTAAACCTTATACTATGATATTGAAATTGAAGGATCTTCATAGATCTATCCTTAGATCTTAGAAGTACAAATTACATTAGAAAACTTTTGGAGAGTTAATGGCTATACTCGAGGAGACAAAGCCAGAGTTTTCAATAGGGCAAGAAGCGCAAGGCGCATCTTACTTCGACATCCCAGAAGGCCAAGCCTTGGCCAAAGGCTTCTGGGGTGTGGAAAATGGGCAAAGGCAAAATCATTATAATCTTCTGGGAAGACAAAAGACATATCCCGAAATGTCTGCCTACACTGTGGCAAACGGGGTCACTGGAAGCGTGATTGCCATATGGATAAGACAGACATGAAGGAATTGAAGACGAGTAATGCTACGGCTTCAAATATGTTTGTAATAAACATGTTCGCTACTACTATTAAATTTGGATTTTAGTTACTGGATGTGGTACATAAATATATGTACTGATGTGCAGAATCTGCTGACTTCAGATGAGATTGATCTGCGAATCGGAAACGGGACGAGAGTCGTTGTTTTAACCGTAGAAACCTAAGTTTAGGAACTACCCTTCGGGTGTGTACTTAAATTAGGAAACTGTTATAATGTAACTAGTTTGACTAGAAACATTATCTCTATATCAGGGTTTAACCCGTTGCGGGTATACCTTTATATTCTAGAACACTAAAGTGTTTTATTTTATAAATATGATATTGAGATAAACACATTAGATGTGAATAACAGTATTTATATTTTGAATATAAATGAATCTCAAATGTATGACATGACAAACAAATAGCCAAACTGAGTAAATCAGTTGAGACTTATTTATGGCATTGTTGTCAGGGACACAATTAACAAGACTCGTATACCCACACTTTTGAAGAGTGGATACTAGGACATATTGATTCTAATCAAATAATGTCTACGAATCTAGTTTATTAGGCAAAGTGCCTAAAACACCTTTTGTTTGGTAAAAGTCCAAGTGCCACCGATCTGTTAGCCCTCGTTCAGAGTGACGTAAGTGGGCCCATGTATAGCTAGGCTAGAGGTGGATATGAATATTTCGTGACCTTTACGGATGTGGCATCGTGTTATGGTTATGTGTTTCTTATGAAACACGAATCGAAAACTTTTACAGTTTCGACACGAAGTAAACAAACAGATCGACTAAAGTATTATACCGTCACGGTTAGACCATGGTGGAAAATACTTAAGCAATAAGTTTCTCGAATACTTGAAAGAGTAGTATTCTTTCAATGAGGACTCCTCCCAAAACACGTCAATTTGACGGTGTATCCGAACAGAGAAACCAAATTTTGTTGGACATGATAAGGTTAATCATGAGGTTCTCTGAGCTACCATTTCCTTCAAGGGATACGCATTAATCAGTGCAAAACTTATTTTGAATAAGGTTCCATGAAAATCTGTTTGACAGACTTCATATTAGATATGAACAGGAAAGAAACTGGGTTTTCCCATTCCTGTAGATTTGGGAATGCTGGGCATACGTTTGGATGATACCAAACTAGAACCCAAATCGGATAAGTGCCTAATTTGTGGGTTATCATAGGGTAACCAAAGTATAGTACTTATACAACTCACATTAGAATAATTTAATTGTTGCTCACCATGCTGTTTTCCTAAGAGGAATACCGAGATGCAGTGGTAAGTGGGAGGAAAGTAAAACTCGATGAAAATCAGAGTAATACTATTCCAGGCACTGATTCCTTAATGGAACACAAATAGTTCATCAATGATGAAACTATACCAATAATCTTTGAATACACAAGAACCGCGCAAGTCGGAGAGAGTCAGAAAATAACCTAGGAGGTATGGGTTTCTGATCTTAGCTCATAAAGATGTCAATCTTATTGAGGAATACGAACTGACTACGTATGAGGAAGTGATACAAGGTATCGATTCCCTATTATGGCAAAGTGCCATGAAGTCCGAAATGGATTCCATGTGTACCAACCAAGTTTAGACACTGGTTGTTGTACCGAAAGGCATTGTGCCTATTGGTACTATATAAGTCTTCAAGGAATATATACATGGATGGCAACATACCAACGTACTAAGCTAGGCTTGTAGCGAAAAGGTATCGTTATCAACATTGTGTCGATTACGATGAAACATTTTACTCGTTGCCATGGTTAAATCCTTTTCGATAATGCTTTCTGATGCTGCATGTTTCATTTATGAAATATGGCAGCTGAATGCCAAAACAGTTTTCCTTAAACGGAAACCTTTTGGAGGATGTTTACAACATCCTGACGGTTTTGTCTTACCAAAATGAGCAAACAAGGTTTGCAAGTTATTCGATCCATGGATGGATTGAAGCAAACATAGCGTTCTTGGAACTATCATTTTGATGTAATCATAATTGTATATGATTTAATTCAAAACGAATATGATTCTTGTGTATATAAGGAGGTTAGTGGGAGCGCACTGACAATGAATGTCCTAAATGAATGATGATATTTCATTTCTTGGAAATGATATTCCCATAATATAATCAATGAAAGCTTGGCTTTCACGAAAATTCTCCGTAGAATTCTGGGAGAGACAACCTTTATTCTAGGAATAAGGATCTACTGGGATAAATCTAAAAGTTGTTGCCACTCTCCGAGAACTCGTACATTTTTTCAGTAGAAGTTTGAGCGAACCGTACATAGTTTGGGTGTAGGACACTTGAGTGATTGGCTATAGGCCAAGTGGGAGATTGTTGGACAATTATGACCCATAGCATCACTATTTGTACAGATAATGATGTTGTTGTACAAATTAACTATGTGACAAAGGAAATTGCTCTTTTATCATTTGTAATTAGATTACCAAGTGTTGGAGATTCTAAGCATCCCAAGATCAATAATAAAGCATGAAACATAAGTGAATACATTCGAGGAAGTCGCAGAATACTTACATCGAGCGGTTGAGCGACGCAGGAGGCAACAAAAACGAAATCTGCTCACTGGTTTCTACTCGACAGTGGCTGTTGTTCTGCTCACTAGTTTGTGCGGTAGTGGGCTGCATTTTGCTCCTCATTTTCGGCCATTGGAGGTCCTTGAACAAGTTCCAAGCTTCGTCAAATGTTTCCCGGCTCATGGGTGGACTTCCCTATCACCTTCGCATGATCCCGGAGTGTGCTAGCACTCTTGATTTTGCCACAAAATCAAACTTGCTTCCCTTCTAATTTTCGTTCTGCCCAGCAGAAAATAAAACCAGAAAATGTTCATCCCTTGGGCGTGAGAACGATGAAGAGAATGGAGAAGAATTGGCTTCCAATTCATGTAAGAAGAGAGAGAGAAGGAAGTTGTGTATGTTAGCTTATTTTATTTCCAAAATCAAATAATAAACATATACCAAAAATGTGTAAAAGCTTTCCAAAAGTCAACTTACAAATTTTTTGGCTCCAAAAGCTTTAAATGCTTTCTATCAACTCTCATCAAATCACATCAATCAATCAATCAATGGTCACATCACTCAAAGTGACATGATTTGACGCTTGATGTGACGCTAGATGCGACTAGCGATTTGACGCTTGATTTGACTTGCGTGCTGCACTCGAATTCGAAATGCGAATGCGCTCGCAAATAATCTCGGGCTCGGGTTCGCTAATTCCAAATTAATGAATTTTTCGTTGCGTCGTAATTGAATAATTACGCCTAGCGAAGTCACTATTCACGACGCTAACAAATTAATTCCAAATTAATTCGCTCGCCCGAATTAAAATCTAATTTTAATTCCGCGTCGAAATCCAATTTCGTTTAATATATCAAATATATTAATTTACCGATTAATTATAAATTAATCGTTATCTCTCTTTAATTGATATTTTATCCTAGATAAAATATCTCCGCAATTAATCCCAGATTAATTTTCTCTCTCATCTTATTAATCCCAGATTAATTAAAGTGCGAGTCATACGTCATCGGTGAATCTTTGGGAAGCGACCCATGAGATCACCGGATATGTTGGCAGTAGATTCGGTCGTCGGACTATCCGAACACGTAAGTACCTCGTACTACGTTTTACCAATTTATAAGACAAGGTTGGCCTCTAGCAAAGCGCCATGCCTACCCAATTCTCCGGAAATATCCTTATAGGAATAAAGGATCTATATCAGGCGTAGTATACGTAGTATTGCGTATTTATGTCCAGTATCGGATGATCACATGCAAGCCTGGGACTAGTACAGTGTCTGCCCAGTACGAAGCACATATCGGATTACGAGCAACTAGTCTCTTTAATATCGGATAATCATGACCAAGTCATATTATCCCGACGGTTGCAACCTTTTTACAGAACCAGTTCTGTATATTTGCGCGATCATCATCTCCATATGACTGGAGTGACACTTTCATCTTGACATCACACCCAACACACTACGATTCTCAATATACCCAGCATTGGCGTACACAGAACCTATTAAAGCCCTGGACGACCTCAACCAAAGTATATTGATTGTCGCAAGTATTAGCGGTGCAACTCTCAGGTTAAGACCAAATACACCTACCCTTATGGTCATACTACCAATGGAATTCTGAGGGGGTCTATCCAGAGCGAAGCTGTTTCCCATACAATCGGTGAAACACAACCTCCTATTACACTTGCATGAGTATCCTATACCCAAATATATGAGAACTATGCCGTTGTCCCCTCATAACGCGCACAAGTGTAATACTAGTCTTTTACGCATTCATCGATGTCCAATCTCGATAATGCTCTGACTAGGGATATTTAATGATTTATCCTTCATGGACTGATACTGTCTCATATCATTCTCTGTCCAGGAAAAAATGATAGGTACCTCTCATCATTTATACATCTAGGTGATCTAATCACAAATGACAAGAGTGCGATCTCTTTTGTCACATAGTTAATTTGTACAACAACATCGTGATCTGTACAAATAGTGACGCTATGGGTTATAATTGTTCAACAATCTCCCACTTGGCTTATAGCCAGTCACTCGAGTGTCTTACACCCGAACTATGTACGGTTGGCTCAATTGCTGAAAAAAGGCTTTCGTCAGCGGATTGGCATGATTATCGTCTGATGGAATTATATGATCATCACATCGCCACGATGTATGATCCGAACGAATCAGATGAATATCGAAGTATGTATCTGGATAGTTGATGAGACCATTAATTCTTTAGTCTGTGCTCAAGCCTAGCTCAGCTGCTAACATAATTATATCTAATCTAATTAGATTTATTTATCGACCCAGTAAGCTTCTATTGCTGCCTCAGCTACAGCAATAACCCGCATTTGTTTTTTATTTGGAAACAGTATCTTGCTTGGAAGATTTCCAGCTCACTATACCGTTATTCAAACTGTATAGTACCGTTTGTGACTTTTAGTCATCTTTATCGGTTTGGAAACTTGCAGTAGTGATCCCAGTCACTTCAAGTTCTCATTCTCCATAGTTTAAGACAACATCCTTAGTTCTCTAAGACACTAAGTATGTTCTTAACTTCAATCCAGTGACTATCACTTGGATTGGCCTGATTGTGAATCCATATGCTCAAAGCGTATGAGACACCTGTTAGACAGTTATGACCCATAGCGTCACTATTTTGTAAATGATATTGTATTATTGTACAAAATTAACTATGTAGTAATGAAATTGCCTTTTACCATTTTGTAATTTATTTACTTTGATATAAAAATGGTAAGAGTCCCTATGATTAGTTCCGGATTGTGATGATATGAGACGGTATCAATCCATAAAGGTTTAATCATTAAATATCCCTAGTCGTAGTATTATCGAGATTGGACATCGATAATGCGGAATAGACTAGTAC
>SKCR01014197.1:0-56295 GCA_019454045.1 Zanthoxylum bungeanum | reverse complement strand
GAACCTCTGTTTACTGTTCGAACGCGTATACGAACGCCGCACGAATGCCCACGGTAAACAGGTCCTCCTGTATCACATCACGACATGTCTATCTTAGCATATAGTTATCTCTTTTTACCTCATGCATTTGTATTACCTCTTTAGTTATCTATTTCTATTATGCGCTTAAGTCTCTTTCCTTAATATGCATGCTTATATGAAGGCTATGTGTTTGCGCTTCTGTGCCTACCAATGTGAAATTGTATGTCTTCCGTATGTCAATTTATCTTTATGCATGAATTCAGACATAGATTATATACAAATAGGTTGTATGCAAGCATGAAAATGTGTTATATGTAAACTTAGATATGAGCTTTGTACCTATGCATGCAAACTTAGGAGTAAATTATCCTTGGAAATATGTTGCTTAGGCTTGGTAAGATTATTTCACAAATCATTTTATTACAAGTGGCATAAGTAAGAGACCATTCTGAACCCAACGGTTTGAGGTCTTCCCTTACGAGGGGTGAGTGCGGCCTTAAATCTTTGTCCCAGTTCACACCGGGTGGCGACTCCATTATTTCTCCGGTTTAGTCCCCCGCGGGCTACTCCGTACTCCCAACCGCGCCGCGAGCCCAGGACAGCATGCGTCGTCCAGTTCCTGTGTCCCACATGTCCCATATATCTTAAGGCTAAAGGCAAGAAAGTCATGGCAGTCTCGCTTAGTGATTCAGAAGGTGGTTATACTTCTGAAGAGTCCCTTAAAGATAAGAGAAATTTTTGATGGCCTTTATTGCTAGCGTGTCTGGTGAGAGAGGGATAATGTTAGTGATGTTGATTCGGAATTCTCTCACGAAGAGTTTGTAGATGAGGATAGTCTTCAGATAGCCTACACTGAATTGTTCAAAGAGAGCTTAACTATCAAGAAGAAGAACATAGAGGTCAATAAGAGGCTGAAAGAAGTGGAGCTAGAAAAGAACGAAGTTCAAGCTAATTTTGAGTAGAGCCTTTTAATGATAGATGACCTTGATTATAGGAATATAGGCCTAGTTGATAGAATCTAATCCTTAGAAACTGAACTTTAAGATGCTAGAACCTAGTTGTCTATATTTTCTTGTGGGAATAATAAAATAGATCGCATGTTAGGGATTAGTGTTAAGCCTAATTACGATAAGACGCCATCGTCTAGAGCTATGTATGTCTCTCCTAAACATGACTTAGGTAAGAGGCCTGTTGAGTGCAGTCATGTGATTCCTCATGATGTTCCTCATCTTGTGTCTTAACCTCAATCTAAAGGTTTGTTGGGTAAACCTAGCTCTCATCCGAGGTTTGTGCATGTATGCCATCATTATAGTAAGGCATGACACATTAGGCCTAAATGATTTATGCTGCACAAACATGGCCTAAAAATGTGTCACATAGACTTGATTCGTTAAATTTAGTTTCTCAAGTTTTTGCACTAGCCAAACAGACGTAAATTATTAGTGAGCAACTTGCTTTGTTGACTGGGTGACAGAGATTCCTAGAAATATTTGGGTGACGAAGCAAGATGAATTCACATCTACTTCTGAATGCCTTGATAGGCATGATGAGAGTACACTTCGGTGTAACTCTTCTTAGAAGTTGAATTTGTTTCCCCACTGTGTATGTGTGTGTGTGTGTTTTTTTATATTTTGCAAGTGTTTTTTTTAACTGCATATGGGTGTGTGTGTTTTTCTTTGTTTTGTCCCTTGGTATATCTGATGGAAACCCGGACATAAATTTCATAGCCGATTTCGAATGGACGGTAGTATGATCTACACTCGAGATACAACTCCATGTACCATTTGATATTGACAAGTCCTTTAGTGTCTTTATATTTTATTTTATGTTAAACACTGAAAAACCTAACAAAAAAAATATAAATTGATAAAGACTAAAAATATTTTTTGTGGTTTGTTATATCATGTAAAAGCATGTTGCATGTGATCATGGTATGTAATATATATGGTTATGCATGGATGATATGCTCTTATTTTTCTTGGTGCTCTATGTGCATGAGTGTGTGTGATAAAAACTCTTGGTATATCTCGTTGATTACGTCCAAAAAGTACTTGCGGTTATCGCAGTATAGTTGGGGTGTCGATTCCTCAGAGAGATGGTTATAAATAACTGATTTACATAAGCAAAAACGTTAGCAAAAACCTAATGAAAATAAAATAGATGTATTGATAATATAAAATAAAGATTAAGCAAAACAATTAAAAGATATCAATAGAGAGAGGCAGCAAAGCATCGGGAGATATTCAGTTATTGATTCCTGTTATTACTTAATTGAAGGTTTCACATCCCAAACCAAAAATCGGAAGATATTCAATTCTAAACATGTCGAATTCTAAGGTAATTTATGAATTATTTTCTCTATGTTAACAGAATACAAAGTTATCGTTACGAGCTATCTAACATCGACAATATACCCTCAGGCAATACTGCAGCAGAATACCAACACATAAAATAACTTTACCACTCATAATTGGGTTCACAAATCACACATAGAAGAAGCATGACTGGATCTATATGGGAGTTGACAAAACACTATTTCTGGATTCAGAAATCGTAAAATAATAAGAAATAAAATACATGAGTTCATCCTTAGTTTTGCCTAGGAGATTAGTTCTTCATGTAAAAGAGAGACATAGCCTGGATAGATCAGAGAGACGTCATGTCGGCTTGAAGTTCTTCGTTCTTCTCTCTCAAAATTGTGTTTGTGTAGCTATTTGATATGTGTTCTCTATTGTTTCTCTCTGTTTCTCTCCTCCTCTTAGGGTTTTGGACGAAGTTGGGTTTATATAGGGAAACCCTGGAGTCCATATGTGCGTACCAAATGACCAAAATAAGGTTTATGATGTCTTTTGGGGCACCACGGTGCTAGAATTTGGGCGCCGCAGCGCCCAATCCTAGGCACTTTTGTATGGCATATTTTGGTGTTGGTGTCACGGCGCCAAGAAGTTGGGCTCCACGGTGCCAGTGAGCTTTCTCTCCACTGGTTCGCGTGTCTTGCGTCTTGCTTCTCCCGTGTGCGTCCAATGATTCTGTTAGGTCCCGAAACATGCATAATTGCTCCATTCTTCATGTTCCATCGCTCCCTAATAACAAAACACAAAATAAACTCTAATTAAGATTAAAACATATAATAATCAATCCGAGTTAGCAGTGTTTAAAGTACACTTTCGTGCACTTATCACTTGTGCTTGCATTTCACATACACGTTTTTGTTATTGTTGAGGCTTGGTTGCATGTATGGTATGGGGTTTTGGATGGGAATCTAATCTCTACCGTACTTTGCTCACAAAATAGTGTGACCTTTGACTAGATTGTCTTGTGCTATCCTTTTGTAAATTAAAAAAAAAAAAAAAAAATTACATGAGTCTCAACTGCAAAATAGCCAATGAGCCAAATTCAAAATATAAGGGCAAAAACCCTTCAATAAAAAATGTATTTATTTATGAGCTCATTATATTACGGGGAAGAATATTATAACATGCAACCAATGTTCCTTATTTTCAAGTCTTAGTGGTGCTGGGTTTGAACACATATTTTGTGGACTTGGTGAGTCAAGAGATGAGATTTCTTTGGGTGTGTCCCGCTAATAAAAAAAGATCTTAAGCATTGATTCATTGTGCCTTATTTTTCACGAAAGTACTTGCTATGCTTTGGTGTTTATGTCATATCCATGTGTGTCATATTAGCAAAATTAAAAGTGATGCATATATTTCATGTCATAAATAGGAGAGTACTGACTAGGTATCGTTGTGTACTTGATTGAAGTGTTGTTTCAGTCCATTTTGACTTATTTTTTTTACTCAGTGTGTGCTTCATGTTATTGCATACCATTTCTTTTGTGTCATATTTATGAGTCTTGTTTTTACTTCCCTTGTGTTATTTTTACTACCTGAGTGGACCTATTAGTGAGGCGGAGTAAGTCATGTTTGCATATACTCTTGCATGTGTTGTTTCCCTGGTAACCTTTCCCATTGTCATTTCGTGATAAAAAATGTGAGAGTAGTTTAGTATTTTTGGAGTAGTTGGGTAGCATATCCAGTATATCCATTTGTTTGATCTCCATTTTAAAGGGAGCATGATTAAGTGGGAGTAGGATATCTACCTTTATATGTATGAAAGTTTTATGAATTTAATCTATTTTGTCTTTTCTTTATATTCCATGTGCATTTCATGGTATATTCTTGTTTAGGGATGTTTCAGGTAAGCAGGTTATTTACTGAGGTGGCATTGATTTCAAGAATATTTGGTTAGGTATTAGATCGATTCATATTGTAATAAGTCACTGTTTTGATGGTTGACAGTTGGCCTTTTTTCTTTTTGGGTCTTTACAGTAATATTTTGTATTAGGTAGTGTTTTATCACAGAATGGCAAATGGGGAGATTGTTAGTTCCATTTTATTGGCAATTTCTGTAACAAAATATGTTCAATTGAGTTGTAATGATTCTTGAAGACCTCGGAGCAATTGGAAAAGTATTTGGACAACATCATATGGAGATATCAGAATAATGTTCACTCTTTTGACTATTCCATAGTATTTAGAGCTCCAATTAACTTAGGTCAGTTTCATTGGAAAATATACTCGAAGATGATCGCGTACATATAAATAACACATGATTTGGCCAAGGGATGAGAAAGTTACAAGCATTTTAAAATGCACTGAAAACCAGTCCATGACATGCGTTAGTATTTGCTTTCGAACAATTCGAGGCAGAAACTTTACGTTTGAGTTGCGTTTGTAGTGCAATCGGACTATCGTGCGTAAATAAGATATTTTTAACAGTATTTATAATTTGAATATAAATGAATCTCAAACGTATAACATGACAAACAAATAGCTCAAACTGATTTGATCAGATGAGACTTATTTGTGGCATTGTTGTCTGGGACACATTTAACAAGACTCGTATATCCATAATTTCGAAGAGTGGGTACTATGACAGATTTGATTCTAATCAAATGAATGTCTACGAATCTAGTTTATTAGGCAAAGTGCCTAAAACACCTTTTACTTGGTAAAAGTAAAAATGCCATCGATCTGTTAGCCCTCGTTCATAGTGACGTAAGTGGGCCCATGTCTAGCTAGGCTAGAGGTGGATATGAACACTTCGTAACCTTTACAGATGTGGCATCACGTTATGGTTATGTGTTTCTTATGAAACATAAATCAGAAACTTTTGATAAATTCAAAGAGTTTCAACATGAAGTTGACAGACAGATCGACAAAAGTATAATACTGTCACGGTTAGACCGTGGTGGAAAATAATTAAGCAATAAGCTTCTCAAATTACTTGAAAGAGTATAGAATTCTTTCAATGTGGACTCCTCTCAGAACACCTCAATTTGATGGTGTGTCCGAACAGAGAAACCGAATTTTGTTGGACATGATAAGGTTAATCATGAGTCACTCTGAGCTACCATTTTCCTTCTAGGGATATGCAGTAATCAGTGCAAAACTTATTTTGAATAAGGTTCCATAAAAATTTGTTAGACAGATTTCATATTAGATATGAACAGGAAAGAAACGAGGTTTCTCATTCCTGAAGATTTGGGTCATAATTATCCAACAATCTCCCACAAAATTCATATTATTTTGTCACATAGTTATTTTGAACAACAACACCATGATCTGTACAAATAGTGATGCTATGGGTCATAATTGTCCAACAATCTCCCACTTGGCCTATAGCCAATCACTTAAGTGTCCTATACCCGAACTATGTACGGTTCGCTCAAACTTCTGCCGAGGAAAGGAATTCGTCATCGTATTTGCATGGTTATCATCTGATGCAATTTATTCGATCATCACATCGCCACGATGTATGATCCGAACGAATCAGATGAATATTTGATGTATTTATCTGGATCGTTGATGAGACCATTAATTCCTTAACCTGTGTTGTAGCCTAGCTCAGCTGCTAACAGAACTACTCCTAATCTGATTAGGATTATTATCGATCCAAAAGGCTTCTATTGCTGCCTCAGCTGCAACAATATTCCACTTTTGTTGTTTATTCGGCAACAATATCTTGCTTGGAAGATTTCCAGCTCACTGTTCCGTTATTCAAACTGTATAGTACCTTTATTACGACTAATAGTCATTTTTGTCGGTTTGGAAACTTGCAGAGGTGATCCCAGTCACTTCAAGTTCTCCTTCTCCATAGTATAAGAAAGCATCCTTAGTTCATCTAAGATACTAAAGGATGTTCTTAACATCAATCCAGTGACTATCACTTGGATTGGCCTGATTGTGACTCCATATGCTCAAAGCATATGAGACACCAGGTCGCGTACATTTATTTCAATGTACGAGTTCTCGGAGAGTGCCAACAACCTTTAGATCTATCCCAGTAGATCTTTATTCCTAGAATAAAGGTTGTCTCTCCCAAGAATTCTACGGAGAATTTTCATGAAAGTCAAGCTTTCACTAATTGTATTATGGGAATATCATTTCCAAGAAATGACATATCATCATTCTTAGGACAATCACTGTCAGTGCGCTCCCACTAACCCTTTTATATACACAAGAATCATTTTCTTTTTGAATTAAATCATATACCAATATGATTACATCAAAACGATAATTCCAAGAACGCGATGCTTGCTTCAATCCATAACTGGATCAAATTAACTTGCAAACCTTGTTTGCTCGTTTTGGTACCACAAAACCGTCAGGATGTTGTAAACATCCTCCAAAAGGTTTCCATTTAGGAAAGCGATTTTGACATTAGCTGCTATATTTCATAAATGAAACATGCAGCATTAGAAAGCATTGTCCAAATAGATTTAACCATGGCAACGAGTAAAAGGTTTCGTCGTAATCAACACAATGTTGATAACGATACCTTTTTCGCTACAAGCCCATCTTAGTATGTTGGTATGTTGCCTTCCATGTATGTCTTCCTTGAAGACTTATATAGTACCAATAGGCACAATGCCTTCCGGTACATCAACTAGTATCTAAACTTAGTTGATATACATGGAATCCATTTCGGACTTCATGACACATTGCCATGATAGGGAGTCGATACCTTGTATCACTTCCTCATACGTAGTCAGTTCGTATTCCTCAATAAGATTGACATCTTTTACGAGGTGAGATCAGAAACTCATACCTCCAATGTTGTTTTCTGACCTCTCCGACTATCGCGGTTCTTGTGTATTCGAATATTATTGGTTTATTTTCATCATTGATGAACTATTTGTGTTTCATTAAAGAATCGTTGCCTGGAATAGTATTACTCTGATTTTCATCGAGTTTTACTTTCCTCCCACTTACCACTGCATATAGGTATTCCTCTTAGGAAAACTGCATGGCGAGCAACAATTACATTGTTCTCTTGTGAGATGTATAAGTACTATACTTTGGTTTCCCTAGGATAACCCACAACTTATGCACTTATCCGATTTGGGTTTTAGTTTGGTATCATCCAAACATATGCCTAGCATCCCAAATCTTAAGGAATGAGAAAACCTAGTTTCTTTCATGTTCATATCTAATATGAACTTTGTCAAACAGATTATTATGGAACCTTATTCAAAAAAAGTTTTACACTGATTAATGCGTATCCTTTGAAGGAAATGGTAGCTCAGAGCGACTCATGATTAACCTTATCATGTCCAACAAAATTTGGTTTCTCTGTCCGGACATACCGTCAAACTGAGGTGTTCCGGGAGGAGTCAACTATGAAAGAATACTATACTTTTTCAGGTATATGAGAAACTTATTGCTTAAGTATTTTCCATCATTGTCTAACCGTGACGGTTTTAATACTATAGCTGATCTGTTTGTCTACTTTGTGTCGAAACTCTTTGAATTCATCAAAAGTTTCCGATCCGTGTTTCACAAGAAACACATAACCATAACCCGATGCCACATCCGTAAAGGTTTCGAAGTATTCTTATCCACCTCTAGCCTAGCTAGATATGGGCCCACTTACGTCACTATGAACGAGGGCCAACAGATCGGTGACACTTACACTTTTACCAAGTAAAAGGCATTTTAGGCACTTTGCCTAATAAACTAGATTCGTAGACATTATTTGAATAGAATCAAATCCGTCCTAGTATCCACTCTTCGAAAGTGTGGATATACGAGTCTTGTTAATTGTGTCGCAGACAATAATGCCACAAATAAGTCTCATCTGATTAAATCAGTTTGAGCTATTTGTTTGTCCTGTTATATGTTTGAGATTTATTTATATTCAAAATATAAATACTGTTATTCACATCTAATGTGTTTATCTCAATATCATCTTTATAAAATAAAACAGTTTAGTATTCTAGAATATAAAGGTATACCCGCAACGGATTATACTCTGATATAGAGATAATGTTTCTAGTCAAACTAGTTACATTATAACAGTTTCCTATTTTAAGTACACACCCGAAGGGTAGTTCCTAAACTTAGGTTTATACGGTTAAAACAGCGACTGTCGTCCCGTTTCCGACTCACAGATTAATCTCAACTGAAGTCAGTATCCTGCTAATAAGCATATACTACACATCAGTACATATATATGTACCACATTTAGTATCTAAAATCCAATTTTAATACTAATAGTGAACATGTTTATGACAAACATATTTGAAGTCGGAGTCTTGCCCCTCTTCACTTCCTTCATGTCTGCCTTGTCCATATGGCAGTCACGCTTCCAGTGACCCCATTTGCCACAGGTTTAGGCAGATATTTTGGGATATGTCATATGTCTTCCCAGAAGATTATAATGATTTTGCCTTTGCCCTTTTTCCACCCCCAAAAGCCTTTGGCCAAGCCTTGGCCTTCTGGGATGTCGAAGTAAGATGTGCCTTGCGCTTCTTGCCCTATTGCAAACTCTGGTTTTGTCTCATTGAGTATAGCCATTAACTCTCCAAGAGTTTTCTATTGCAATTTGTACTTCTAAGATCTAAGGATAGATCTATGAAGATCCTTCAATTTCAATATCATACTATAAGGATCTAATCCTTAGTTCTGACTAAGAAATTAAAGAGTCTTTTCGGAAAGCATAACGGATTAAGCACTAAAGTTATCATCACATGAATATTCCAAATATCATGTTCTACTATTTGCTCAACTCCTAGCTCAGGCTCGAGATGTTTCTCTATCAAATAAAGTAACTTCTCAGTTTCCAAGACTATCCTGAGATTTTTATTCCAAATTTGAAAATTAAAGCCGTTTAAAGACATTTTCTCCCAGGATAATGTTCTAAGCGCTAATCTTTCAGTTATCTTGATTGCTATAGTCCAACTTTCCAATCAACGATTTCAGGTACTATTGAATTTAATGATTACTATAGTCTAACTATCCAACTGTTTAATTAAAAACAACGATTAAATATTAGTCCAACTAATATATTAATTTATATTGACGAAAAATTGAAATGAGCCCATATTGGCAAGTAAGTAAACGAATATTGCAAATTTAATACTTGCCTCCCACTATTTTTCGGCGAGCCTCTAACCCTCTGTGGAGTACTCGGGAAACCTTGTTTCCTAGTGGGCTAGGATCCCGTTAAATAACACACAATCTTGACTTTGGCCAACAAATTGTATGATAATTAACTAGGTAGATCTCTAAGATCAATTGGATCTCATCCAATTCCTAGATCCAGTAGGTGGACATCCAAGTCCGAAACATATATCTTATATATGCCAATATATCCAATATATTCCCTAACCTTTTTCCTCTGAATCAATTAAGCATTGGCTTTGGCACAACAAACTTAATGATCTCAGTTAAGCGGAACCCATTGACCTTGGAAAGCTTCGTAATCGATGTCGATGGACAAGAAGTGATCTTGACTTTGGCCAACAAATCAAAAATTGGACAAGACACCGATATGGAACAAAGCCTTCATGATTCAAACACATCCGTGACGGACAAAGGTCTTGACTTTGGCCAACAAACCAGTGCCAATCTTGGATCTTGAGTAAGAATCACTCAATGGAAGGAAAAACGCTTAATATGTTGTGAGGGTTTTTTTCCGCGTAATTGGCAACCAATTAATTATCTTTGTTAAGGTCTCATCATCATACACCCTTAACATGCATTCTAAAAACATAATAAGGCGCGTATAAATAAATATAATAATGATATGCGGATGGATACTTAAAACATTGTTCCTAGAACAAATCTCTATATTTCCTCTCTCCCGCTAGCACATGTAACACTTCTAAATAAACCTCATTTACATTGAGGGGAATAGGTGAGAAGAGAAATACAAAGAGTCAAGAGGTAATAGTGTTGAGTTTTAATATAGGTCCCAAGATCATGAAATCAAGCACAAAATTCGCATGAACACATCAAAGAAGTAAGGCGGAATACATACTCACATTGAACGGTTTGAGATGCGAAGAACAAAAACCCATTTTCGTCCTCCATGAAGCTCGGCAGTAAGCTTTTGAGCCAAGGGGCTGCTCGGTTTTGGCCTCCAAAGTTCCTCCAAGAATCGGCCATGTGAGACTCCATTGAAGCTCCAAGCTTCAAGCTTTCCAAAGATGATCCCAAGCTCACAAACTCACTTCCCTATCACCTTTGTATAACCCTATGGTGTGCTAGCACTATGTCTTTTTCCTTGCTTCCCCTTGATTCGGTCAAACCAGAAACATTTAGAGGAAGAAACGGTTCCAAAATCGTGAAGGAGAGGAAGAAGAAAAGAGAAAGAAAAGAGAGAATACGTAAAAGGGTGGAGAGAGAGTAAAAGAAAAAGAAATGTTATTTTGTTTTTATAATTTCTAAAATTAAATAAAAACATTTACAAATTCTTTTAACTTTACATTAAATGCTAAAGTCAAAAGTAAAAAGCAAAAGTTGCTTTTTCAACTTCTAAATCAATCACTCAAATCAAGTGACAACATGTCACATCACTCAAAGTGACAATTGATTTGACGCTTGATGTGACTAGCGATATGACGCTTGATGTGATTTACGTGCCGCGCTCGAATTCAAAATGCGAATGCGCTCGCAAATAATCCCGGGCTCGGGTTCGCTAATTCCAAATTAACGAATTTTCCGTCGCGTCGTAATTAAATGATTACGCCTAGCGAAATCACTATTCACGTCGCTAACGAATTAATTATAAATTAATTCGTTCGCCCGAATTAAAATCCAATTTTAATTCCGCGTCGAAATCCAATTTCTAATAATATATCAAATATATTATTTTATCGATTAATTCCAAATTAATCGTTCTCTCTCTTTAATTAATATTTTATCCCAGATAAAATATCTCCGTGATTAATCCCAGATTAATTTTCTCTCTCTTATAATTAATCTTCTCTCTTTACTAATTAATCCCAGATTAATCATAGTGCGAGTCATACATCATCGGTGAATCTTTGGGAAGCGACCCATGAGATCTCGGGATATGTTGGCAGTAAATACGGTCGTCGGACTATCCGAACACGTAAGTACCTCGTACTACGTTTATAACCGATTTACAAGACAAGGTTGGCTTCTAGCAAAGCGCCATGCCTACCCAATTCTCCAGAAATATTCTTACAGGAATATATAGATCTGTATCAAGCGTAGTATACCGTAGTATTGCGTATATCATCCCAGTATCGGATAGTCACGTGCTAGGGCTGGGGCCGGATAAGTGTCTGCCCCGTCCGAAGCACATGTCGGATGTCTGGTAACTAGTCTCTATAATCGGATATACATGACCTTGTCATAATATCCCGATGGCCGGCCAGCACTTAAGAGCACTAATACCGTATCCTGCGTGACATCATCTCCACTATGACTGGAGTGATACTTCCGTCTTGACATCACACCCAATACACTACGACTCTCTGATAAACCCAGTAGTGGTGTACGCAGAACCGGTTAAAGTCCTGTACCACCAAGACCAAAGTGTACCGATTATCGCAAGTATTAGCGATGTAAGTCTCAGGTTAAGACTATACACACCTACCTTGATTTCGGCCTCCCATAGACACATAGTCATAATACCAATGGGATTCCGAGGGGTCTATCCAGAGCGAAGCTGTTTCCGTACCATCGGTGAAACACGACCTCCTATCGCACTTGCATAAGTATCCGATACTTATATATATGAGAACTATGCCGTTGTGCCCTCACAACGCACACAAGTGCAATACTAGCCTATTCCGCATTATCGATGTCCAGTCTCGATAATACTCCGGCTAGGAATATTTAATGATTAAACCTTCGGGGACTGATACTGTCTCATATCATTCTCAGTCCATGAACTAATCATAGGGACCTCTCTTCATTATATATATCTATGGTGATCTAATCACAAATGATTAGAGTGCAATTTCCTTGTCACATAGTTAATTTGCTACAATAACACAATGATCTGTGCAAATAGTGACGCTATGGGTCATTTTGTCCAACAAATAGGCTGGACACGCAGGTCCAATTAATAAATTCTAAATTTATTACAACAATTTCCAAAATTGCCCTCACCCATCTAATATCCATCTGATATTGTAGGCACTGCATTTTTGCATATAAGTCCCTATGATGAGTCTCATTTGGAGACACTACCTTTTAAGTCACGGAGGTCACGGAAAACAGACATCGGAAGGGAAAATTCAGGATAAACAAGGTTCAGTGTTTTCATTCGTGTTGCGTTCGTGTATACGTTCGAACGCCAAACAGATTGCGGGCGTTCGTGCCGCGTTTGAGGAGGCGTTCGAACGGTGTCGGTAATTCTGGTTTTGCTGCTAGCCTCACATTAAGCCCAATTCGCCCAAGCCTTGGCCCACACGCCCAAGCCCACTTAAAACACATATTTAACACATGGTGAAATCAAAACAAATCTAAAAATCACATACTAAATTAAAATAAACATTTAAATCAATTAAATATTTTAATTCCTTAATTAAGATATTCACCCACCAATTACACAAGATTCCTTCCTAACTAAACAAAATCACATACCAAACTTAACAAATATCATGCCTAATTAAATCAATCATAACAAATTAAATATTTTGTATTCCTAATCTAAACCAAATTTGTCCCCCCTCAATCTTTGACTTTCCTTGCTCAACACAAAATCAAATCCCTTCCTTGTGAGACAAGGTGAAACCCTAGCCTTTCTCTATATAAACAACCCCCAACCAAGACATGCACTCCCCTAGCTCATTCATACAAGAAAAAGCCTCTCCTAGTTCATTCACACAAGAAACACCCAAGCTTATTGACACAACTCTCCCTCACTCTCAATAACAGAAGATCACAAACCAAAGAACCCTCATTGCCTTGACCAAAATACATCCCGAACAGCCCCTAACCATCATTGAAAACCACCTCCATAAACTCCCCACACATCACCGAAAATACACCCCAAAAACAGCAGCCAAATCCTCTTAAAACAGTCCCTAAAATCCTCAAAACAGTAACATAAAAAACTGCATTCATAATCCTTAAAATAATCACATAAGGCTACACTAAAAACCCACAAAAAACTCGGAACAGTCCGTTGAAACGTCAAGACAAGTGACCTGAACAGTGAGCAACAAAGCAAAGACCGAACAGCAGCAGAACGGAGACCGAACAGCAAGCAAAACAGCAAAATAGTGAGTTAGGACGCTAAACCAGTGAACCGGAGAAGTTGAGGAGCTGTACCCTTTCGACGTCCGTGAAACGCAAGCCTGAAAGTTGGCAAAAAGGTTAGACCTGAGGGTATTTTCCACACTCGTTTTCCATTTTATTTGTATTATTTATTGAGTATTGCTTACATGATTGTCATGTTGAAATGCATGTTGTGGCCCTTGAGTAGATAAATATGCATGAATTATGAGATGTTGTATGTTGTGGCTTTGGAATAAAATGAGAGATGTGTCAACTCTCGCGGTATATCGGATGGAAACCCGGACATAAATTTCATAGCCGATTCCGAATGGACGGTAGTATGATCTGTACTCGGGATACAACTCCACGTACCGCTTGAGTAAACGACACCCTCTTTTGTTTTGTGTTGCTTTGGTTTATTTATTTTTCGTCACTTGAATTCTGCATGTTGCTTATTTATGCATGATTCAATCGAGCGCATGGGCTTAGTAAGTGCGATGAAAGATCCCATATGGGGAGGGGTTAAAGCCATTTACCACGATGCTTTGCCGCGCCGGTTGATTTGTGTTCAGTTGAATGTAAGATACGTTCAATTGAGCATACTAAGTTTGATATTATTGTTTTTAATTCTTTGTATGCATGATTCAATCGAGCGCATGGGCTTAGTAAGTGCAATGAAAGATCCCCTATGGGGAGGGGTTAAAGCCCTTTACCATGATGCTTCGCCGCGCCGGTTGATGTGTGTTCGGCTGAATGCAAGATACGTTCAATCGGGCATACTAAGTTTGATATTATTGTTTTTAATTCTTTGTATGCATGATTCAATCGAGCGCATGGGCTTAGTAAGTGCAATGAAAGATCCCATATGGGGAGGGGTTAAAGCCCTTTACCACGATGCTTTGCCGCGCCAGTTGATGTGTGTTCGGTTGAATGCAAGATATGTTCAATCGGACATACTGAGCTTGACATTATTGTCTTTATTCTTTGTGTTGCATGCATCAAGCCTGGTTCCGTTCGAACGTGTTCTCGAACGCTACACGAACGCGAACCTTCTGTTTACCGTTCGAACGCATTCTCGAACGCTACACGAACGCTCACGCACTTTCTTAGTCTTATCACGCATCAGGTCTGGTTCCGTTCGAACGCGTTCTCGAATGCTAAACGAACGCGAACCTTCTGTTTACCGTTCGAACTCGTTCTCGAACGCTACGCGAACGTGCACGCACTTTCTTAGTCTTATCGTGCATCAGGTCTGGTTCCGTTTAAACGCGTTCTCGAACGCTATACGAACGTGAACCTTCTGTTTACCGTTCGAACGCATTTTCGAACTCTACGCGAACGCGAACCCACTGAACTGAGTCCATTTTCATCAGATTTCATGCATAGTTTTCCTAGTAGTTATCCCTACATATGATGAACCTGATTGCCCCTCTGTATTACACAAGATTGTGTTGGTGTCATTCATCTGTATTCCCCACATGTATGAGTACAATGTGTTTAACATATTACAATTCATATACCTATGTCATGATAACATTTGAGTATTATTTCTTGTGGTATATCGGATGGAAACCCAGACATAAATTCCGTAGCCGATTCCGAATGGACGGTAGTACGGTCTGTACTTGGGATACAATTCCATGTACCACTTGGGAAGGTGCTCACATGTGTGCTTGTGTGGTTAATATGGGTGCTTGTGTTTTTCTTGAATATAATATGCCAATGAAGTTGTATGTTCGTCGCTACTTTGATGTACTTTCAAGCATGCAATCTTAGATGTGAAATATATGTAAATTTAGGTGTAAGTTTTATTTTGTACATATGAATTTCGAAGCATGATACTCTTGGAAATAAGTGTTACTTAAGCCTGATTAAATTATTACATAAATCCTTTCATTACAAGTGGCATAAGTAAGGGACCATTCCGAACCCAACGTTTTGTGGTTTTCCCTTGCGAGGGGTGAGTGCGGCCTTAAATCTCATTTTCCCGGTTCACACCGGGTGGCGACTCCATTATTCTCTGGTTTAGTCCCCGTGGCTACTCCGTACTCCTGACTAGGCCATGAGCCTAGAAACAGTGTCACCCAGTTTCTGTGTCCCACAGTCTGGCAACTCCACTGGGGATAGAGAATCGGCCCCGAATATTGTCTTGTAATGATTGGATTTATGTTTTAATTGACCATGTCTATAGTGGATAAAACGGGGGTTTAATCAAAGGCATTTTAAGGCTAGGTGATGGTTTGGTGTCTTCCTTCATTCAATACCTTTCTAGAAGGAAAAGCTGTGAAGGCACCTATATGGCCATCTACTCGTAGCCTATTGTGATGGACTAATTTGGAGGACTCGCTGTTTATTCTTGACACCAAGCGATAAGAGCCTAAGAGGCTTGGGTATTTAAGTGAGCCTCGCTCCACCTTCCCTCTAGGGAATCTACAATGGAAAACCCATTTGACAGTCCGTCACACACCATAGCTCATTGGCACGTACCTTAGTGTATAAAAAAGGGTGCGCTCACTTGGTTGCTCGAACCCTTGATTGGGGAGACCTAGTTTTGGGTCATCCTTCGCCGACGAGAGACTTTGTCTATACTCCTGCGAACCCACCCATAGATCGGGTTTGCATGGTTAAAGTAACAATTATTTCCTTGAGTATGTGCTAGTGGACCATCCTCATTTGGATGCAGTTGGACCATTGTCAGAAATGCGGACTTGCTGGGCCATTTAAACTGGGGCGAGTTTGTACCTTATGACCATTGGGCCCAAAGCTCCTGAAATGTTGATGGGCCATTCCGTAGAAATTATTACTTTATCTTTGCATTATCTTTATGCTTGTGTGTGAGAACATCGTCGTTTGGATCCATTTGGACCATTGTCATGAGATATGGGCTTGTTGGGCCATTTAAACTGGGACAAGAACGTATTTTATGACGGTTGGGCCAAAGGCTTCTAAGTGTTGATGGGCCATTTTGTGCTTGTGTTCGGAACGTTACCATTTGGATTTAGTCGGGCTCTTTGTCATGAGATGTGAACTCATTGGGCCATTTAAACTGGGATGAGTTCACTCCTATAACAATTAGCCTGAAAGCTTCTAAAATGATAACAGTCCGATTTGTTTGAAAATTTTAATTTTAATTTAGTATGTTATATATGTTACCTGCATCTCATGCACCTCATGCATACATATATCATGTTAACACCCTCTATGTCTCAAAAAGACATCATAGATAACGTTTGGGTTAGAGAAGGGACAAGGCTCATTAAAAGAACAGTAACAGTCATGAGTGAATCTGGTAATGAGGTATCCCGAATGGATCAGTTAGAGAACAGTCTCGCCAAGGTCACTGAACAGTTGCAAGCTTTGACTACTGCTGTGGCTGGTATGGTTGTGCCCCGTGCTGGGGGAATTTCTGAGAATGTGAGGCGTGAGGAGCCTCCGAATAGGTTGGGGGATGATATCCCCACTTTTGATGATGATATGGCAGAATATGCAGCAGGCAGAGTATCTGGGTCTCAGGCAGAGTTACAGAAACTTCAGGATCAGGTTGAGTCGGTTACCCGCAAGATGAGGGGTAAGAATGAGGATTTGCTGGATTATGACACACTGACTTTCGAGGAACAGTTGCCGGCACAGTTCAAGATGCCTGATATGGCTAAGTTTAACGGGAATGGGGATCCAAGGGTGCATCTCTGACAGTTTGTATCAGTCATGAGTTCAGTTGGCTTATCTTAGCGCCAAGTGCAGAAAATGTTTGGAATGTCGCTTGAAGGAGCTCCCGTGGTATGGTACCACAGTTTGGAGAAGAAAGTGAAGGAAGATTGGAGGGAGTTGGCCGATGCTTTCCTGAAGCAGTATGCCACTGACCTAGAGATCGATCTGTCACTCCGTGATCTGGAGAATGTTAAGCAGAAATCGGAGGAGAGTTTTAAGGAGTATGTGGACCGATGGAGGGGTCAGTTATTGAAGATGCAGACTAGGCCCTCGGAGAAGGACCAGATTAAAATGATTATCAAGGGCACCAGGCCCTCCATTTACAGCAAGTTGAGGAGGATGACCTCCATGATTACAGACTTTCGGCAGTTGAGGGAGACTGTCATAGACATTGAAGACGAAGAGGCGGAAAACAGAAAATTCTATGGTCTGAACAGGAGGCCCATTGGGGGAACATCGGGAACAAAGCTTGTTTCTGCTGAGATTGCCGCTATCCGGAACCGGCAGTTTTCCAACTTGGGAAGGCCCCTGTCCAAGGTTCAAGAGAAATTGAAGAGGCAAGGGCTCTTAAAACCCTTGGAAGCCAAACCATTACCCAATCCCCTACCATCACATTATAACCTAAGCCTTTACAGTCACTTTCACCAACAAAAAGGCCATGACACCGACAACTGCGCCCGACTCCGCCATGAAATCCAAGACCTGATAGACTCCAAGAAAATACCTGACCCAGAAACAGAACAGCCTGACACACACAGAAACCCCTTACCCAACTACCGTGCCGTACCACCACCAGCCTATATGATCAATTCTGGCCTCCTAGAAGACCTTGTCCTGAAATCCTTTCACCCTCAAGCCTTTTGCCTGGGAATCTGGGATAGTACTAGTGAATATGAGTTTGAGCAGGGGAAAAACTTTTGGCTTGATTTCTCTAGCAGTGATGAGGAAGAAGTAAGGGGAATGACGTGCAGTGGTCATTTCTACAATGATATGGCGGAGAAGGGTAATGAAGTTTTGACAGATGGTAGAGAAGTGGTTGAGACTGCAGAAAATACTGAGGGGGATATAGTGCTGAGGCAATTGAGGAAGACTAGAGCACAAGTGAGTATCTAAGAACTGTTATGTGCATCTCGGGAGCATAGGCAGGCTATGGTTGAGGCCTTGAGCAAGATTGTGGTACCAGAAGACGCCAACCCTGCAATGTTTGTTGGGTCGGTTCAGAAAGAAGCTTTGCAGATATCTTTTTCTGAGGATGAACTCCCAGCGGAGGGGAGAAATCATAACAGGCCTCTATTTATCAAAGCCGAGGTGAGGGGCAGGAGAACTTCATGTGTAATGGTGGATGACGGTTCGTCCATCAATGTGTGCCCGCTGAAAATTCTAGCGAGATTGGGTATGAAAGCAACAGACTTGGACCCCTCCAGTATGATTATTAAGGCTTATGATGACAGTAAAAGGGGAGTTGAGGGTACCTTTGTGGCTATGGTCAAGGTATGACCGATTGAAGAAGAGGTTGAGTTCACAGTACTGGACATCCCGGCTACTTTCGCCTTATTTTTGGGAAGGCCTTGGTTTCACAAACTTGGGGGCGTGCCTTCCACTTTGCATCATATGATCAAGTTCCCGTATGAGGGAGAAGTTGTTACCATCCGGGCTGAGTTAGATAATGCCGTGGCTGCCTTGGAGATACAACCTTTCACGAGGCCTCTATTTATCAAAGCCGAGGTGAGGGGCAGGAGAACTTCATGTGTAATGGTGGATGACGGTTCGTCCATCAATGTGTGCCCGCTGAAAATTCTAGCGAGATTGGGTATGAAAGCAACAGACTTGGACCCCTCCAGTATGATTATTAAGGCTTATGATGACAGTAAAAGGGGAGTTGAGGGTACCTTTGTGGCTATGGTCAAGGTATGACCGATTGAAGAAGAGGTTGAGTTCACAGTACTGGACATCCCGGCTACTTTCGCCTTATTGTTGGGAAGGCCTTGGTTTCACAAACTTGGGGGTGTGCCTTCCACTTGCATCATATGATCAAGTTCCCGTATGAGGGAGAAGTTGTTACCATCCGGGCTGAGTTAGATAATGTCGTGGCTGCCTTGGAGATACAACCTTTCACGAGGTCTCAAGTGTCAGCTACTTTTTAGGAGTGGGTGGATCCTAGGGTGGCTAGGATTATGGAGAAAATGAAGTTTGAGCCGGGTAAAGGTTCAAAATTACCAGATTTCAGAGGACAGACTACTCGGAAGGGTTTGGGGTACAAGTCTGATGAAGAAAAGCCAAAGGTCAAGAAAAAGGGCCTGAAACTGATGGAATGTTTTGTGAAAGCTTCATGATATCAAGGGGAGCCTGAACCTGTGGAAGTTAATGGAATTGTGATACCTGGGTTTGAGATCTTCCAGGATATGTTGGGTAAGAAGCTGATAGTTGAAGAAATTGTGGAGAAAGAAGAAGAGAATTGGGAGGAAGAACTGATGAAGTTGGAGAGCCTGACTCTGGGAGAGGACGAAAAGCCTGAGGAAGATCTGATTGCAGAGGAAAAAGTGTCTATAGATGATGAAGACATTTACCTTCCTGATTTGTTTGAATGTACTTCCGCATTATCCAATAATAAAGACATCTCTTTTGCTTACTTGCCTGAGTCATTTCCATTTAAACTACACGAATCAAGCATATTTGACATCAGTTCAGCCAGAACTATTGCATTTAACTTGGGTACACTTGAGAACCCCAAGGAAATTCTGATAGCAAGTGAAGTAACCTCCGAAGAGAGGGAGAAATTAGAAGAAGTGTTGGTCAGATATGCCAAAGTGTTTGCTTGGTCCTATGAGGACATGTCTGGGGTAGACAGAAACATTGTCCAGCACACAATACCAACTTATCCAAATATAAGGCCAGTAAAACATAAACTCCGACGGATGAGACCAGAATGGGCTGAGAAAGTCAGAGAGGAAGTTAAGAAACAGATAGATGTGGAGTTCCTGGAAGTAGTAAAGTATCATGAATGGTTGGCTAACATAGTACCGGTGCCGAAGAAAGATGGGAAGGTCAGAATGTGTGTAGACTATAGAGATCTCAACAAGGCTTGTCCGAAAGATGATTTTCCTCTGCCGTATATAGATGTTCTGGTTGATAGTGCGGCTTTATCTACTATGTATTCATTTGCAGATGGATTTTTAGGTTACAATCAGGTTCTCGTGGCTGAGGAAGACAAACATAAGACTACATTTGTTATTGAGTGGGGTACTTATTGTTACAAGGTTATGCCGTTTGGGCTTAAGAATGCGGGGGCTACTTATCAGCGGATGGCCACTACACTTTTCCACGACCTGATGCACAAAGAGATTGAGGTGTATGTGGATGACATGATGGTGAAATCAGAGACAAGAGTTGGGCATATTGAAGCACTGGAAAGGTTCCTTCAGAGGTTTGACAGATACAACCTGCGGCTTAATCCCAAGAAATGTGTGTTTGGGGTGACATCAGAGAAATTGCTTGGTCATACAGTAGGAATGGGCGGAATAGAGGTAGACTCCGAAAAGATCAAGGCAATCACAGAAATGCCTGCACCGAAGACAGAAAAAGAAGTCAGAGCATTCTTGGGAAAGATTCAGTACATCAGTCGGTTCATTGCCAAGTTGACATCAGTATGTGAGCCTATCTTCAAACTGTTGAGAAAAGATCAGCTAGTGAGATGGAATGAACAATGTCAGACAGCCTTCGACAAGATCAGAGAGTACTTGGTAAAGCCTCCTATATTGAAACCTCTGAGACTGGGCAGACCTTTGATATTGTATTTGGCTATAGAATCAGAAGCACTGGGGGCAATGATGGTACAGGCAGATGAGACAGGGGTAGAACATGCAGTTTACTATCTGAGTAAGAAGATGCTCCCATATGAGGCTCGGTATCAAGAAGTTGAGAAGATCTGTCTCGCAGTGGTATGGGCTTCCAGAACATTACGGCATTATTTCCAGTCATACAAGATCCAGATAGTGGCCAAGGAAAATCCTCTGAAGTATCTTCACTCGGTGCCTTCACTAGTGGGAAAATTGGGCAGATGGTTGGTATTGCTGACAGAGTTTGACATTGAGTATCTCACCTCCAAAGTGATCAAAGGGCGAGCAGTAGCAGAGTTTCTGGCATTGCAACCGGTTGAGGGGGATCAGTATAAGTTTGAATTTCCAGATGAAGAGATCCAAGCAATAACAGTTCAGAGATGGAAGATGTATTTTGACGGAGCAGTGAATTACAAGGGAGCCGGAATTGGAATCGTGATAGTAACCCCCGAGGGAGAGACTTTGCCTTTGGCCAAGAGGTTGACATTCAGAGTAACTAACAACATGGCCGAGTATGAAGCATGTGCTTTTGGTTTGACAGCATTGATAGCCTTGAAGGCCGGGAGTGTGGAAGTCTACGGAGATTCTATGTTGGTAGTCCAGCAGATGCGAGGAGAGTGGGAATTGAAAGAAGAATGGTTGAAACCTTACCTTTTTCACCTCAGACAGTTGGCACAGGTTATCCCCGAGTGTAAGTTTCAGCACTTACCAAGAGAAGAGAATCAGATGGCAGATGCATTGGCTACACTTGCAGCAACTTGGGAGAATCCAGAAAAGTTAGTGATGAGACCGTTGATACTGACAACGGCGAGTAGACCTGTTTATGAGATAGAAAGAATTCTGGAAGTTGAAGTCGACGACGGTAAACCTTGGTATCATGACATTCAGAGATATCTGGAACATGGTGAACTCCCGGAAGGGGCAGGCAGAAAAGACAGAATAGCCATTCAGAAGTTAGCTTCCCAATATGTGACTTTGAAAGGGGAACTATAGAATAGGCAAGCAAACGGTATTCAGTTGAAGTGTTTGAGAAAAGAAGAAGCTCAGCATGTAATGGAAGAAATACACGCCGGGGTATGTGGTCCGCACATGAACGGGTTGAATCTGTCCCGCAAGATAGTGAGACAAGGTTTTTATTGGTCAACCATGGAAACAGATTGCGCAGAGATGGTGAAGCACTGTCATGACTGTCAAGCACATGGTAATTTGAATCACTTACCGCACACAGAGTTGCACGGGTTGTCGGAGCCGTGGCCTTTCTCAGCATGGGGGATTGACATGATTGGGGAAATTCGACCGAATGCATCAAATGGGCATCGCTTCATAGTAGTGGCAGTGGATTACTTCTCGAAGTGGGTGGAAGAAGAATCATTCCGCAATGTTACAGCAAAACAGATGGAAAAGTTTATAGCTCGGAACCTTATTTGTCGATATGGTATACCGCATCATGTAGTGACAGACAACGAGGTTCAGTTTCAAGGAGAGACGAAGACAATGTTACAGAGGTACGGTATAGGCCACCACATGTCATCACCGTACAGGCCGCAGACAAATGGGGCAGTTGAGGCAGCCAACAAGACTATAAAGATAATTTTAGCCAAGATGACAGAAAATTGCAGAGATTGGGCCGAGAAATTACCGTATGCTTTGTGGGGGTACAGAACATCAGTAAGAACAGCAACAGGGGCCACACCTTACTCTTTGGTCTATGGAATGGAAGCAGTATTGCCGGTAGAAGTGGAAATACAGTCTATGAGGGTATTAACAGAGGCAGAATTACCGAAACAGGATTGGGCCGCACAGAGGTTTGATCAGTTAGCACTATTGGACGAGAAGAGAACGAAGTCTTTGTATCACATGCAGTTGTATCAGAAGAGACTGGCCCGAGCATTCAACAAGAAAGTACGCCCCACCAAGATCAGAAAGGGTGATTTAGTACTTAAGCAGTCGAGGCCGTCGACGACAGATCCGAGAGGAAAGTTCAGACCTAACTGGGAAGGACCTTACATAATGCAGAAGGTAATGGGAAATGGAGCAGTGAAGCTATCAGACTTAGAGGGGAACGAGTTCACCGAGGCGATCAACGTAGACAGATTGAAGCAATACTTTGCCTGAGGGAGAGAAGACCGAGCAGTCACCACGGGAATTAGCAGAAGACCTAACCCAACGGAATAAGAAAATCATTCATGCATACACGTAACACATTTTGCATCCTTTCGTGTTTGTCATGTTTTGTATTCACAGTACAATGTCAACAGTCTTCAGGAATGAATCACATGGGCGAGGCCCATATCAGCAGTATCAGTCTGGGGGCGAGGCCCATATCAGTAGCATTTAGGGTCGAGGCCCACTTCAGCATCAGTTTTGGGGATGAGTCCCAAGGTCGAGGCCCACATCACTATCAGTTTTGGGGACGAGTCCTAGGGTTGAGGCCCATTGCATCACAAGCCGGGAATGGCAATCCAAGAATGGAACGGAGTTCAAGAATGGACAAGCCGAGAATGGCAATCCAAGAATGGAGCAGAGTTCAAGAATGAACAAGCCGAGAATGGCAATCCAAGAATGGAGCAGAGTTCAAGAATGAACAAGCCGGGAATGGCACTCCAGGAATGGAAATACAGTTCAGGAATGAACAAGCCGGGAATGGCACTCCAAGAATGGAAGCACAGTTCGGGAATGAACCACCTCACAGTAACGGTTCGGGAATGGACCACCTCACAGTAACAGTTCGGGAATGGACATCTCACAGTAACGGTTCGGGAATGGACCACCTTACAGTAACAGTTCGGGAATGGACATCTCACAGTAACAGTTCGGGAATGGACCACCTTACAGTAACAGTTCGGGAATGGACCACCTTACAGTAACAGTTCGGGAATGGACACCTCACAGTAACGGTTCGAGAATGGACCACCTTACAGTAACAGTTCGGGAATGGACATCTTACAGTAACAGTTCGGGAATGGACACCTCACAGTAACGGTTCGGGAATGGAACACCTTACAGTAAAAGTTCAGGAATGGACACCTCACAGTAACGGTTCGGGAATGGACCACCTCACAGTAACAGTTCGGGAATGGACATCTCAAAGTAACGGTTCGGGAATGGACCACCTTACAGTAACAGTTCGGGAATGGACACCTCACAGTAATGGTTCGGGAATGGACCACCTCACAGTAACAGTTCAGGAATGGACATCTCGCGGTAACGGTTTGGGAATGGACCACATCACAGCACGGTTCGGGAATGAACCAGGGGTCGCAGCACCTCACCACCCAAGTCAACTCAACGCAACACATGGCAAGTCAAGTGGCAGCTGGCGAGCCAGTAAGTGAAAATGCATTGCATAACTTTGATAGGATTGTCACTGTTACACGTTACACAAGTCCCATCAAAGTGGGGGTGACTGTAGGCACTGCATTTTTGCATATAAGTCCCTATGATGAGTCTTATTTGGAGACACTACCTTTTAAGTCACGGAAAACGGACATCGGAAGGGGAAATTTAGGATAAACAAGGTTCACTGTTTTCGTTCGTGCTGCGTTCGTGTATACGTTCGAACGCCAAACAGATTGCGGGCGTTCGTGCCGCGTTCGAGGAGGCGTTCGAACGGTGTCGGTAATTCTGGTTTTGCTGCTAGCCTCACATTAAGCCCAATTCGCCCAAGCCTTGCCCCACACGTCCAAGCCCACTTAAAACACATATTTAACACATGGTGAAATCAAAACAAATCTAAAAATCACATACCAAATTAAAATAAACATTAAAATCAATCAAATATTTTAATTCCTTAATTAAGATATTCACCCACCAATTACACAAGATTCCTTCCTAACTAAACAAAATCACATACCAAACTTAACAAATATCATGCCTAATTAAATCAATCATAACAAATTAAATATTTTGTGTTCCTAATCTAAACCAAATTTGTCCCCCCTCAATCTTTGACTTTCCTTGCTCAACACAAAATCAAATCCCTTCATTGTGAGACAAGGTGAAACCCTAGCCTTTCTCTATATAAACAACCCCCAACCAAGACATGCACTCCCCTAGCTCATTCATACAAGAAAAAGCCTCTCCTAGTTCATTCACACAAGAAACACCCAAGCTTAATGACACAACTCTCTCTCACTCTCAATAACAGAAGATCACAAACCAAAGAACCCTCATTGCCTTGACCAAACTACATCCCGAACAGCCCCTAACCATCACTGAAAACCACCTCCATAAACTCCCCACACATCACCGAAAATACACCCCCAAAACAGCAGCCAAATTCTCTTAAAACAGTCCATAAAATCCTCAAAACAGTAACATAAAAAACTGCATTCATAATCCTTAAAATAATCAAACAAGACTACACTAAAAACCCACAAAAAAATCAGAACAGTCCGTTGAAACGTCAAGACAAGTGACCTGAACAGTGAGCAGCAAAGCAGAGACCGAACAGCAGCAGAACGGAGACCGAACAGCAAGCAAAACAGCAAAATAGTGAGCTAGGACGCTAAACCAGTGAACCGGAGAAGTTGAGGAGCTGTACCCTTCCGACGTCCGTGAAACGCAGGCCTGAAAGTTGGCAAAAAGGTTAGACCTGAGGGTTTTCCACACTCGTTTTCCGTTTTATTTGTATTATTTATTGAGTATTGCTTGCATGATTGTCATGTTGAAATACATGTTGTGGCCCTTGAGTAGATAAATATGCATGAATTATGAGATGTTGTATGTTGTGGCTTTGGAATAAAATGAGAGATGTGTCAACTCTCGCGATATATCGGATGGAAACCCGGACATAAATTTCATAGCCGATTCCGAATGGACGGTAGTATGATCTGTACTCGGGATACACTCCACGTACCGCTTAAGTAAACGGCACCCTCTTTTGTTTTGTGTTGCTTTGGTTTATTTATTTTTCGTCACTTGAATTCTGCATGTTGCTTATTTATGCATGATTCAATCGAGCGCATGGGCTTAGTAAGTGCGATGAAAGATCCCCTATGGGGAGGGGTTAAATCCCTTTACCACGATGCTTTGCCGCACCGGTTGATGTGTGTTCGGTTGAATGCAAGATACGTTCAATCGGGCATACTAAGTTTGATATTATTGTTTTTAATTCTTTGTATGCATGATTCAATCGAGCACATGGGCTTAGTAAGTGCAATGAAAGATCTCCTATGGGGAGGGGTTAAAGCCCTTTACCATGATGCTTCGCCGCGTCGGTTGATGTGTGTTCGGCTGAATGTAAGATACGTTCAATCGGGCATACTAAGTTTGATATTATTGTTTTTAATTATTTGTATACATGATTCAATCGAGCGCATGGGCTTAGTAAGTGCAATGAAAGATCCCCTATAGGGAGGGGTTAAATCACTTTACCACGATGCTTTGCCGCGCCGGTTGATGTGTGTTCGGTTGAATGCAAGATATGTTCAATCGGTAATACTGAGCTTGACATTATTGTCTTTATTCTTTGTGTTGATGTGTGTTCGGTTAAAATGCGTTCTCGAACGCTACACAAACGCGAACCTTTTGTTTACCGTTCGAACGCGTTCTCGAACGCTACGCGAACGCTCACGCACTTTCTTAATCTTATCACACATCAGGTCTGGTTCCGTTCGAACGCGTTCTCGAACGATATACGAACGCGAACCTTCTTTTTATCGTTCGAACGCGTTTTCGAACGTTACGCGAACGCGCACCCAATGAACTGAGTCCCTTTTCATCAGATTTCATGCATAGTTTTCCTAGTAGCTATCCCTACATATGATGAACCTGAGTGCCCCTCTGTATTACGCAAGATTATGTTGGTGTCATTCATCTGTATTCCCCACATGTATGAGTACAATGTGTTTAACATATTACAATTCATATACCTATGTCATGATAACATTTGAGTATTATTTCTTGTGGTATATCAGATGGAAACCCAGACATAAATTCCGTAGCCGATTCCGAATGGACTGTAGTACAGTCTGTACTTGGGATACAATTCCACATACCACTTGGGAAGGTGCTCACATGTGTGCTTGTGTGGTTAGTATGGGTGCTTGTGTTTTTCTTGAATATAATATGCCAATGAAGATGTATGTTCGTCGCTACTTTGATGTACTTTCAAGCATGCAATCATAGATGTGAAATATATGTAAATTTAGGTGTAAGTTTTATTTTGTACATGTGAATTTAGAAGCATGATACTCTTGGAAATAAGTGTTACTTAAGCCTGATTAAATTATTACATAAATCCTTTCATTACAAGTGGCATAAGTAAGGGACCATTCCGAACCCAACGGTTTGAGGTCTTCCCTTGCGAGGGGTGAGTGAGGCCTTAAATCTCATTTTCCCGGTTCACATCGGGTGGCGACTCCATTATTCTACGATTTAGTCCCCCGTGGCTACTCCGTACTCCCGACCAGGCCGCGAGCCTCGAAACAGCGTCACCCAGTTTCTGTGTCCCACAGATATACATTATTCATACATCGCATCCATGTATTCACACAAAGCATGTTATCAATCAATCTAATCCAATTAATTAATCTGAAATTAATGACCATCCAATGTTCAAACAACGATTTGATTTTGCGCGAGTCCGACTCGTTTTACGAATAAGTACTCAAAGTACGAATTCACGAATTATATTAAACTACAACATTAAATCCAATTTAATTTTTATTTAATACTAATTCTATATTTAATTCTAAATTAAATAATTACACTTTTAATGTGCCTTTACGACTTAGATTCCAAATCTAATCATTACGGGTCTCAAAGCCCGATTAACATCCAATGTCATTTTAATTAAAGTCCAATGGGCTTTTAATTAATTTCATAAGGCATGGACTTTGGTCAACATGGGTCAAACCCAAATACCGAAGCCCATTTAAGGAATCACCCTTATTTGCCAAGAAACCAATTTAGGCCCATTAGGCCCAATTAAAATTAAAGGTCCATTAAGTCATATTTGGACTTTATGGATATGGTTTTGGGCCCAATTGGATCCAACCAATTAGCCTAAACCAAACTTGGCCCAACCAAGCCCATTAAGCCCAATTACAACTTTACAAGCCCAATTCCAAATTTGGCCCAATTAATTAAATTACCAAAATTCCAAATTTCATAATTTAATTAACCTAAAGTGTATGCCATAATTAATTAACCAAATTAATATTTCCAAAACATCAATTTACACAATTAATTATGCTTATTATCATCAAAACATGTCCAACACATTTGAATCAAAAAATCAATCATTTTCATGCTTACAAGTCACGGCAATTTGGGGATTTCTTTGTCCGATTCGGTTTCAATCCAATTAAATCCTCAATCAACATTACCCAAATGATTTCAACTCATCTAATGATCAAAAACACAAAAATCACCATGACATTAGGGCAACAATATGTTTAGGCCAAGCCTAAATTTTTGGGGAAAAATTGATCCAATCCATTTTTCACAAAATTGATCACAAACAACTCCAAGTCATCCATATAAAAGCATGCTCAAACAAGTAATTTAGTCAAAATATGCTCAAATCCAATTTACCCAAATTTTACCCTAATCAAATTTCATGCTCAAAATGGCTCAAGATACCATTGTTGGGTTTCTAGATTAGTCCCAAGATCAATTTTGAGCAATGAAATATGTGTGAATACAACAAAAAGTATGGCAGAATCATACTTACATTGATCGGCTTTGCGATGCGAGGAACAACAAAACTTTTGCACCCTTGAAGTTCACGATTTTGGACTGTTTTTGTGCTCCTCCAAATTCGGTCAACTCCATGGATGGATCTCCAAGATCCAAGCTTTGTGTTGTGATTCCATGCTTATAAGTTTATTTCCCTATCACCTTGGATGACTCTTCATGTGCTAGCATTGGAAAATTTGCCACAAATTTTCCCATGGTTTCTTCTTGTTCTCGGCCTAGCAAGAAAATGGAGAAGAAAATGGCCATTGACCGATTCTTGAGGGAGAAGAGAGAGAGAGAATGATATGTTGTCTATATGGTTTCCAAAACCTAATACTTTTATTCCAAAAGTGTGGCCAAATTTTGGTATTAGGCTTTCAAAAAGTCAAACCAAAATTTGGATCCAAAATTTGCAACTAATGCCTTCAACTACTCACATCACTCATGAACAGTGACTGGTTGTCAATCACTCAAAGTGACAAGACATCCATCACTTGAATGACAAGTGATGTGACGCGTGATGTGACTTGTGGGCCGCACTTGAATTCAAAATACGAGTGGGCCCACAAACACTCCTGGGCTCGGGTTCGCTAATTCTGAAGTAACATATTTTCCGTTGCAACGTAATTAAATCAAATTTAATTAAGTAATTTTGCCTAAAAATTTACTATTCACATCGCTAACGAATTAATTCTAAATTAACTCGTTCGCTCGAATTAAAATCTAAATTTAATTCCGCGTCAAAATACAATTTCGTATAATATATCGAATATATTATTTTATCGATTAATTCCAAATTAATCGTTCTCTCTCTTTAAATAATATTTTTTATCTCAGATAAAATATCTCTGTAATTAATCCCAGATTAATTTTCTCTCTCTTATTATTAATCCCAGATTAATAAAGTGCGAGTCATACGTCATCGGTGAATATTCGGGAAGCGACCCATGAGATCCCCGGATATGTTGGTAGTAAATCCGGTCGTCGGACTATCCGAACACGTACGTACCTAGTACTACATTTTTACCGATTTACAAGACATGGTTGGCTTCTAGCAAAGCACTGTGCCTACCCAATTCTCCAGAAATATTCTTAAAGGAATATGTAATCTATATCAGGCGTAGTATACGTAGTATTGCGTATTACGATCCAACATCGGATGTCACGTGCTAGGACTGGGGCTGGAATTGTGTCTTTCCTGTAAGAAGCACATATCGGATCTCTGGTAACTAGTCTCTATAATCGGATAATCATGACCTAGTCATATTTTCCCGATGACTGTAGTACATAAGAGCACCAGTTCTGTATCCTACGTGATCATCTATGACTGGAGTGATACTTCCATCTTAACATCACACTCAATACACTACGATTCTCAATATACCCAGAAGAGGCGTACATAGAACCTGTTAAAGCCCTGGATGACCAAAACCAAAGTATATTGATTGTCGCAAGTACTAGCGGTGCAAGTCTCAAGTTAAGACCAAATACACCTACCCTGATTTGGACTTCCATTGACACATAGTCAAACTACCAATGGAATTTCGATGGGTCTATCCAGAGCGAAGCTGTTTCAGTACCATCGGTAAACACAACCTCCTATTACACTTGCATGAGTATCCAATACCCAAATATATGAGAACTATGTCGTTATGCTCCTACAACGCGCACAAGTGTAATACTAGTCTTTTACGCATTATCGATGTCCAATCTCGATAATACTCTGACTAGGGATATTTAATGATTAAACCTTTGTGGATTGATACTGTCTTATATCATCTCAATCCGGAACTAATCATATGGACCTTTCATCATTTATACATCTAGGTAATCCAATTACAAATGATAAAAGGAAAATTTCCTCTGTCACATAGTTAATTTGTACAACAACACCATGATCTGTACAAATAGTGATGCTATTGGTCATAATTGTCCAACATAATAATCATTACATTTTGAGTATACCTGAAATCTTTGATTGGATAGTTAGACTATAACAATCAAGATGACTGAAAGATTAGTGTTAATGGACATAATCATTGGTGAAAATGTCTTTAACGGCTCTAATTTTTCCAGATTGGGAAATGAACCTCAGGATAGTCCTGGGAGCTGAGAAGTTACTCTTTATCATAGAGAAATCTCCCGGGCCTGAGACCGGAGTTGAGCAAATAGTAGAAAATGAGCTTTGGAAAACTCATTGTAATGATAACTTTAGTGCTCAATCGGTTATGCTTGCCGCAATGACTCCTTAATTTCGTTGTCAAAACTAAGGATTAGATTCATATACCATGATATTGAAATTAAAGGATCTTTACAGATATAACCTTAGATCTTAGAAGTACGAATTGAAAAAGAAGCTCTTTCGCTCGCGTATATCAGAGGGTACATCTGTCGAGCACTAGGTGTCGCAGATGATTCCTGAAATCGAACAGCTAGGTTAGCTGGGCATTACCTATGAGACCGAGACTTCCATAGATTTGATCTTACAGTCTCTACCCGAAAGTTGGGGCGGGTTCATCATGAACCAAGAGAAAACTCTTGGAGAGTTAATGGTTATGCTCAAGGAGGAAGAGCTAGAGCTTCCAAAAGGGCAAGAAGCGCAAGGCGCATCTTACGCTTGATAAAGATTATGTATTCCTTAAAAGAATATTTTTAGAGAATTGGGTAGGTACGATGTTTTGCTAGAAGCCAACCATGTCTTGAAAATCGGTAAGAACGTGTTACTGGGTATGCACGTATTCGGATAGTCTGATAACCATATTTACTGCCAACATATCCAGGGATCTCATGGGTCGCTTCCCAAATATTCACCGATGATATTTGACTCGAGCAAAATTAATCTGGGATTAATTATAAGAGAGAGAAAATTAATCTATGATTAATTGCCGCAAGAATTTATCTGGGATAAAATTCGATTAGAAGAGAGAACACGATTAATTTGGAATTAATCGATTAAATAATATATTAGATATATTAATTGAAATTAGATTTCAAAGCGGAATAAGAATTGGATTTCAATTCGGGCGAACGAATTAATTTAGAATTAATTCGCAAGCGACTTTCGTAATAATTTTGTGAGGCATTATTATTTAATTAAATTGGATTTAATTACGTCCCGACGGAAAATTCGTTTAATCGGATTAAACGAACCCGAGCCCGAAGTGTGTTAAGCAAGCCCACTTGAATTTTGAATTTAAAGTGGGGCCCACCAACTTACATCAACATGTTTGACAATTGATGGAATTTGGTAATGGTTGAGTGAAAGCTTGGATTGCTTATTCAACACTCAAACTATCACCAACACACTTTGTTTTATTTTAGAAAATGATATAACAACTTTGAGGTTGAATTTTGGTAGTTGATTTTTGAAATCAAAAAATCAAACAAAACAAAAAACTCTCTCCTCCCGATTTTCTCCTAGTGCCGTGACTTCTTCTTCTCCAAGAGGAAAATTTTGTTACAAAAATTTCCAAAGCTAGCACTTAAAGAATCAAAGAAGGTGAAAAGGAAACCAATCCATAGAGTTTGGAACATAAAGAAAAGCTTGGAGCTCTTCACCAACATAAAAATTTTTGAAATCCATCATCCAAGCCAATCAATGTAAGTTTAATTCCGCAATCTTATTTTTGATTATTAACACACTAAATCTACTTAGAGATCATTGGCATGTGTAGGACACCAACTATGGTATCTACAGCCATCCTAAGTTTGATTTGAAAATCTATGGTTCATAACTTTAATTTGGGGATTTTTGTGTTTGGAACATGATTTACCTAAATTGGTTGTTTTGTTATGGTTGGATGATGTTGAATTGGATTTGTACATCTAAGGAATTGAGAAAATTGATTAGATCAAAAATCCCCAATTTCCCACCTTGGCCGAATTGAACCCTAGGAGGACTCATGGTGATTTTTTGAAAATTAGACAATTGAATGTGTTGTTGGCATGAAATGTATGTTAGATGTTGATTTAATTGGATTGAAATCAAATTGCATGATAATTTCCTTGCCAAAACCTTGAGCCTAAGCATGTTTAATGGATTGATTTTGCTTCAATTTGTGTTGGACATGAATTGGAATTAATAAGAATGATTAATTGATTTAATTAGTGTTTTGGAAACATTAGATTAGTTGATTGATTTTGTTAATTGCACTTTAATTAAATTAATATGTAATTTGGAATAATATGTTAATTTAATTTGTTGTAATTGGGCTTAATGGGCTTGGTTCGGCCAAGTTTGGTTTAGGACAATTGGGTTGAATCCAATTGGGCCTAAAATAATTTCCATAAAGTCCAAAATATGACATTGGGCCTTTAAAAATTTAATTGGGCCTAATGGCCTAAATTGATTTTTAGCATAGGGTGATTCCTAATTGGGCCTTGGCATCTTGGGTTTGATCCATAATGGCCAAAGTCCATGCCTAAAGAATTAATTAAAAGCCTATTGGACTTTAATTGAATAGTATTGGATACTAATTAGGCCTTTGAGACCCATTAAGATTGGAATTAAATAAGAATTAGTATTAGATACAATTTAAATTGGATTTAAAATTGTAGTTCGATATAATTCAAGAATACGTACTTTGAGTATTTATTCTTAAACAAGTTGGACTCGCGCAAATCAAATCGTTGTTTGAACATTGGATGGTCATTAATTCAAAGATTAATTAATTGGATTAGATTGATTGAATAACATGCTTTGTGTGATACATGGATGTATTGTATGAATAATGTATATCAGATGGATATTACAAGGGTGAGGGCAATTTTGGAAATTGTTGTAATAAATTTAGAATTTATTAAATTAGACCTGCGTGTCCAGCCTATTATCTATATTCTCTTTGCATTTCTCTTCTCACCAATTCCCCTCAATGTAATGAGGTTTCTTTAATGTATTATGTAATTGGGTAGAAGTATGAATAGTGCTAGCGGGAGAGAGGAAATGGAGAGATTTGTTCTAGGAACAATTTGTTATATATCCATCCGCATATCATTATTAATTTATTTCGTGCCTTATTATGCTTTTAGAATGCATGCTTAAGGGTGTATGATGAGACCTAATCAAAGATAATAAATTGGTTGCCAATTACGTGAAAAAACCCTCATCAAATATTAAAGGTTTTTCCTTCCATTGAGTGGTTCTCTCTCAAGATCCAAGATTGGCATTGGTTTGTTGGCCAAAGTCAAGACCATTGTCCATCGCGGATGTGTTTGAACCACGAAATCTTTGTTCCATATCACATGTCTTGGGCGGTTGTGACTTGTTGGCCAAATTCAAGGTCACTTCTAGTTCATCGACGTCGATTACGAAGCTTTCCCACTGTCAATGGGTCGCGCTTAACTGGAATCATTAAGTTTGTTGAGCCAAAGCCAAGGCTTAGTTGATTCAGAGGAAAATGTTAGGAAATATATTGGATATATTTGCATATATTGGATATATATTTCAAACTTGGAGGTCCACCTATCGGATCTAGGAATTGGATGGGATCCAATTGATCTTAGAGATCTAACTAGTTAAGTTTCATACAACTTGTTGGCCAAAGTCAAGGTTGTGTGTTATTTAACGGGATCTTAGCCCACTAGGAAACTAGGTTTCTCGAGTACTCCACAGAGGGTTAGAGGCTCGCCGAAAAATAGTAGGAGGCTAGTATTAAATTTGCAATTTGGTTTAGATACTTGCCAATACGCATTATTTCATTTATTTATCGATGTTATAAATATATTAGTTGGACTAATATTTAATATTGCTTTCTTTGAACAGTTAGACTGTACATGACAATACTCCATTTATAGTTGGTTATATAGTTGGACTATAATAATCATTACATTTTGAGTATACCTGAAATCTTTGATTGGATAGTTAGACTATAGCAATCAAGATGACTGAAAGATTAGTGTTAATGGACATAATCCTGGGTGAAAATGTCTTTAACGGCTCTAATTTTCCAGATTGGGAAATGAACCTCAGGATAGTCCTGGGAGCTGAGAAGTTACTCTATGTCATAGAGAAACCTCTCCGGCCTGAGCCCGAAGTTGAGCAAATAGTAGAAAATGAGCTTTGGAAAACTCATCGTGATGATAAATTTAGTGCTCAATCGGTTATGCCTGCCGCAATGACTCCTTAATTTCGTTGTCAGAACTAAGGATTAGATTCATATACCATGATATTGAAATTAAAGGATCTTCACAGATCTAACCTTAGATCTTAGAAGTACGAATTACAAAAGAAGCTCTTTCGCTCGCGTATATCATAGGGTACATCTGTCGAGCACTAGGTGTCGCAGATGATTCCTTAAATCGAATAGCTAGGTTAGCTGGGCATTACCTATGAGACCGAGACTTCCATAGATTTGATCTTACAGTCTCTACCCGAAAGCTGGGGCGGGTTCATCATGAACCAAGAGAAAACTCTTGGAGAGTTAATGGTTATGCTCAAGGAGGAAGAGCTAGAGCTTCCAAAAGGGCAAGAAGCGCAAGGCGCATCTTACGCTTGATAAAGATTATGTATTCCTTAAAAGAATATTTTTAGAGAATTGGGTAGGTACGATGTTTTGCTAGAAGCCAACCATGTCTTGAAAATTGGTAAGAACGTGTTACTGGGTATGCACGTATTCGGATAGTCTGATAACCATATTTACTGCCAACATATCCAGGGATCTCATGGGTCGCTTCCCAAATATTCACCGATGATATTTGACTCGAACAAAATTAATCTGGGATTAATTATAAGAGAGAGAAAATTAATCTATGATTAATTGCCGCAAGAATTTATCTGGGATAAAATTCGATTAGAAGAGAGAACACGATTAATTTGTAATTAATCGATTAAATAATATATTAGATATATTAATTGAAATTAGATTTCAAAGCGGAATAAGAATTGGATTTCAATTCGGGCGAACGAATTAATTTAGAATTAATTCGCAAGCGACTTTCGTAATAATTTTGTGAGGCATTATTATTTAATTAAATTGGATTTAATTACGTCCCGATGGAAAATTCGTTTAATCGGATTAAACGAACCCGAGCCCGAAGTGTGTTAAGCAAGCCCACTTGAATTTTGAATTTAAAGTGGGGCCCACCAACTTACATCAACATGTTTGACAATTGATGGAATTTGGTAATGGTTGAGTGAAAGCTTGGATTGCTTATTCAACACTCAAACTATCACCAACACACTTTGTTTTATTTTAGAAAATGATATAACAACTTTGAGGTTGAATTTTGGTAGTTGATTTTTGAAATCAAAAAATCAAACAAAACAAAAAACTCTATGCTCTCTCTTTTCTCCTAGTGTCGTGACTTCTTCTTCTCCAATGGGAAAATTTTGTTGCAAATTTTTCCAAAGCTAGCACTTAAAGAATCAAAGAAGGTGATAGGGAAATCAATCCCTAGAGTTTGGAACACAAAGAAAAGCTTGGAGCTCTGCACCAACATATAAATTTTTGAAATCCATCATCCAAGCCAATCAATGTAAGTTTAATTCCGCAATCTTATTTTTGATTATTCACACACTAAATCTACTTAGAGATCCTTGGCATATGTAGGACACCAACAAGATTTAGGTATTCATATTTATGGGTCACGATTCTTAAGACTTTAGCCAAAACTAATCACATAAGGTTGATCGTATATGCTTATGAAATATTATTATGATTAGTTCTAAATCATGGACATGTCGACAATATGAGATGTGTGCCTTGGAAACTTGACGGTATAATTTATGTTTCCTAAGCACAACTCAGATGGCCTACGGATGAAAGGATTGTTAAACATATATGATGACCTCGACTTTTATTATTAAGAACGGTCGTTCGTGTTCTTCGTAATTTAGAAGGTGGTCAAATTGCGTACATATGAACTAGGTTCATATGACGAACGTGTCTAAACTTATAGAGTCCCACAATATGAACTGTACTCGTTGAGCACTCGGGTAGCCAATTATATTTGATAATAAATAATAATTGATATTATAATTATCAATCAAAATAATGAAGTGTTATTGGATAACATTAATTATTTACTAGAGCAATTGAGAGTAATTAGATTAATCTAAATTTATTTAATGGTTAAATAAATAATCACATAATGGTATTTTTGTAATGTCATAAAAATATCAATAATTGGAGGATATTTTGGCAATTACAAAATATGTAATAATATGTGTATATCACTTGATTTAATTGGATTAATCAATTGGTTAGACAAAGTTGATTATATTACACCTAATATGTATATTTGGACAAATTAGATTAAGCCCACCTAAAAGTTTATGCATAATAATATAGCTTAAAGTTGAAATCAGGTTAATGAACTGTGTATAAATGCTTTGGAAGCATAGAAACACAATATATTGGTGATTGGGTCAAATTTTGTATATGTTGGACATGAAACACAAATTTAGATGTTTGAACTCTAGAAAGCTTAGAGATATGGCTATCATTCTATAATCACTTGACCAACTTTAAGCGGCCTAGAATTGTTCAATGGCTATTTCTTTGTTGGATTCTTTTTTGTTTTAATTTTAAATTCAAATTTATGCATATATTTGTTTTGAATAAATTTATATTTTGAAAAACTATTTGATATTTTGAAAAGCATAATTTTGTTATTTAAAATGTGTTGATATTGGTTTTGATGTTAAAAATTAGATTTTGGGTGTTTGGAAGTATTTTGGTAAGGTTGAAAGTTAATTGGGTGAAAATCCCAATTTGCATCAACTCTTTGGATTTCCAGAGAGATTATGCCTGGAAGAAAATAAAAAAAATGAAAGAACGGCAGTACTGGCGCTTCAGTACATGCTACGTGCTGAACTTCATTTTCTCTAGTTTTGAACCTTCCAGACTCTGATTCGTCCTGGATGTTTTCCTATGGACTTGTAATAGAATATAGTATCCCATTAAATTATTTACAAATACACTCATACTCTATATCATTGGGTTTGACCCTATCTGACCTTAAAGGTTCTGAATCCTTCACAACACTTTCATTAATGATTGGTAAGGAAAAGTGTAACATCTGGTGACCCCGACGACTTGTACTTTACCAGAGGTTGACGACAATTACAATTCGAAGGTATAATACCTGATATAAATTATGTTCGAGCAAGTACGTGCACATAAAATGACTTTTGGGACATTCAGTAAATTCCTTATAGTTCCGACGCAGAAGTTAGCTTACATCCCATCCCGAACAGTCCTTAGTAATCGGGCCGTAACTTTTTCATTCAATCTTCAATTTTTATGAACTTTATATCGATGAAAAGCTAAGACCGAGAAAAACTTCATGTTGAACATTTTTCCAAAATCGAATCAGAAACAAGTTAAAAATCAAGATTGACGTGGATGCTATAGTAATTTCGGGAATGGTCTAGATTGGATGAGGTGGCAGAATCTTAGCCAAGCAAACCATTACAAAAAATCAGCCAATTTCTTCTATAAATAGGGCACTATTCCCTCATCTCTCAAATGGTCTAAAATGTGGGAATGAACTATAGAAGAAATGGGGAGTTCTATTTCCTTGGTGATGCTCCCATTTTTCATGCCAAAAGAGAGATTCAAGATGGTAAGCTTCATTTCCTCATTATTCTTCTAATTTTTTTTTTAGTTTGAGCAAAGAAAGTAAAAAACTCAAATTCGCACTTTTCATGCCCTAGAGTTTGAACTTGTTTAATAAGTTTTTGACAGCATGGTTAGTGTGCATTTCTGAAGGTGTTATGAGGGTATTATCATGTGAAAAAGTTTTGGGTGTAATAATGTGATGGGAAATTGTATTGTATGAGATAAAGATGCTAGATCATGATTTATATTTAGACTAAGGGTATGAAATGAGTTGTGTTAAGATGAGTTGTTAGGGATTGTTGTTAGATTTGAAATAGAATTGAGGAGTTGATGATGGGTCATGTTTTTGGGCTAGCGTCGCGATGCGTTATACTTGGCGTCGTGACCCGTGATGAAGAATTGCTCTCTGATTCAGTTTTGTCATGTTAGTATCGTGACGGCAATGGGCTAGTGTCACAACGTGAATTCTAGAAGTTCTCTCTGCCCAATTTTTTTTTTGTGTACGTCCTGACACTAAGGCGACAGCGTCGCGACTCTAGGATAAATTTATGAAATCAGTTTAGCCTTTCCAATTCCAACTCATGAAGTTAGGAGCCATCCTTAGGGTCTCGTTTCGACTCTTTTAAACATAATTTGTCATGTCACAGGAATAGTATGTAATGTCTGGACAATTGTTCCAAAGCATATTCTGTGACTTGTATTCTGATTAAGCTACCAATTATAGATCATTGCAGGAATCGAAATTTCCTCCAGCAAGAGAGTAATGCCAGCCAGATTCCAAATCAGTGAGTGGACACTCCTTTCTTAAGTCGATTTTTTAATATGATTGTTTTTAAATAACAAGACTTACTTTTCCGCATTTAGGGCGTTAGCCAAGTTTGCTTTAGATCATATTTTGATTAAGCATATTTCGAGAAATGGTTTAGAAAATAGATGTTTTCGAAGCATGACTTTATGTTTTCGAGGCATGGGGTAAAAACCCACCTCAGTATATAACTTGACTCGGATGTTGAATTGATGGGCTCAGACATCGTGAGCACACGCAGTTCAGGACTAGGGATGACAGATGCCCCTAGATCCTAGATTCAGAGCCTGGAGGGTAGCATAGATCTGTACCTCCGGTTCTAGTTAAGTGGCTTGGGGGACGACGATACGTAATGCTCCAAGACCATTAGTTTCAGGGACATGTAGTTTCATGATTTGGGGGACGACGATACGTAACGCCCCAATGTCATGGATTTGCACGCCTGGCTCTAGTTAGACGTATGGAGGGACAGTGATACATAACGCTCCCATGCGTCATGTTTTTCAAAGACAGATTCCAGCGATAAGTTTACAGAGAAAAAGGTTTTCAGAGATACAGTTTTCAGAAATGCAAGTTTTATAAAAGAGCTTTAGCAAGAAAATATGGTCTTACAGAAAGACGCAAAGTTTCGCAGACAAAAAAGCTTTTTAAGAAACGTTTTACACAAAAGTTGTGTTTTCAAATAAGAAAATTGTTTTCAGAAAAAATATGGTTTATGGTAACAGATTCAGTTTTAGAACCAAAATTTTTCATAAAATCATATTAGTTTTGTTTTAATCATCCACTCACTTAGATCGCTCAAACGATCTAACCCACCCACTCCCAGTGTTTTGTTTTATAGTTTTACCCAGAGGACCAGCTCAGGGGGATGGATACTGATGGCAGTCACTAGGGTTTTCGGTCCACCAGGCCAAGTCAGAAATAGGGTTTAGTCAAGTCCAGTTTCAGCTGTTGTATAGTAAAGTTGTGTATAAGTATTTGTGCATAGAATTTTTAAGCTTTCTGATGTCAAGTATTCAGTTGTCTATGTATTGTTTTTCATTTTACATTATGGATCTGGGCAATGGTCCAATACATGAGATTATGTTTGTGCAAAGAGTATTATTGTTGTTCATAGTAAGAAAATCAGAGGCTCAAGGGATAGTACGACATATTCCTTACCGATAGCATCTCCTGGATTAGGGACGTTACAAAGATGGTATTAGAGCATGGTCTAAGGAGTCAGTTACTGCAGTTAGTAGAGTGATGGGGTCTTGTATACGCATTATATCTGGGATAACTGTATACGAGGTACTACCTCTTCAGTATTCGATCCTTGAGTACGTCATCAAGCTCTATAGACATCTCAGTAAGAATTCCCAAGTTATTTAAATTCTCTTCCTAGTAGAAGTAACCAAAATTCTTGTCCTAGTTAAGGATTCTTCTATAGCAATCCTGGCCTATTAGCCGAAGTTCAAGACAAGTTCGGAGAATAGATAGTAAAGTTTTAATAATAGACACGCAAAAGGAGTGGGAAGCGAAAGCTATAAGAAAAGTAAAGATTGGTACATAGAAGTTCACGCAACCAGTACGAATGAAAGATAAAGGTACATAAACAGATACATAAGGAAGCATCAGAACTTGTAGTAGTAAAACGAAATATGGTAAACTGGAGCAAGAGTAAGATGTCGATTAAATCTAAGTAAGGTTCCCTCCCCCCAAGTAATATTCCTCTCCTCCTTAGAAAAATCTTCTAGTAGACCCAATATTTTTGAATACTTCATATATGTAGCAAGTTATTCGAGTAACGAAGGATAGACAAAAGGATAAAGAAAGCAAGAAATCATAATTAGACATGGGAGTTCCAATGGATTTGAGATGCCAAAAAAGATTTAGAGAATTCCAGATCCCCAAACCCAAGTCTATGAGCAGGTAAATAAAGGTCATAAGCGGAAATGCTTAGTTGTTTTAACCTAAGAATCTGATAGACAATGCCCTGATCTACCCAGATTCTCAGCCTTTAGTTTTACAAGTTAAAGAAGTTGTCCTGACGGGGGCCTTTTTCATACCTATCTTGCATGAGTAATATAATATATCAGGACACGTAGTATCAGAACAATGAAGCCCGATATCTATGGCAATGTAGATTCATGCCCCTTTCTTTATCAATTTAGATAAAAGTAACCGTAAAGAAAGCCCAATACCTGTAATACTATATTTTGAGAGAAGGATAGCGGATATCGAGAAGTGGTTTACACAGAAAGGAACCAATGAGATTTTTAAGGATAGAAGAGAAAGAACCCAACACAAGTCAAGATGACAAGTTTTCAGTAGACCAATACAGTAGAAGTCCACGTAGGTACAAAGGGACAGACTCATGAGATAGGAGACAGTCCGGATTTAACAAAGAGAACCAGTGCTAACAGAAAAAGCAGAGAGCAGAGATCTAGGAAGTAGCTAAAAGAACGAACCACCACTAGCCTCAGTAGTATGGCTTAGAGCCAAGAGATAAGATATGAAAACAGTAAGAAGGAAACAAAAAGTGACAAGAGAATTCAGTATATGTAGTGACATAGGTAATGTATCTTAGAAACAGCAACGTAAGTGAAGACCTCGGAGTGATTGATAAAGATTAAGGAACCTTAAGGCATGGATTAGTCGACACCATTTCCAGCAGTATGAATAGTAATTTTTCCTTCCAGTAACCCATACTCTAGTAAGTATAAAGACACCCAACCAGAAGTAGGAAACATATTTCCACCCATCAACTTAGAGCCTAGTAAGGATTTAAATAAGTAAGAGAATGCATTGGATAGAATGGATAAATCACGTAATAGCAAGATAGTCGAACAGTAGAAAATATAGCCTCTAAGAAAGTAAAGGTCCAAAAGAGTAAGGAATCAAAGTAAGCAATGCACAGCAACGCAGAAGTAAGATACCCGACTTATACATAGTTTTTCATAATTAGATATCTGACTTATACAGGATTAGTGAAAATATAGCACCCAAGCCAAAGGATCAGTAGCGATGCCATAACTTGTGTTAAGATATGGAGCTTCCAAGGAAATGAAGACTTATGAGACTCAAGAAACTGAGATAAGGAGGAAAGTCAAGTAATAGAGTAAAATTTAGAAAGGCGAAATAACAGTGGGAGTACGGTAGGAGTTTGAGAGAGCATGAACCTTATGGAGGTTCTCAGTAAGAGCTAGTATGACCAACAGCCGGAGGTAAATTATAAGTAAAGTTGAATGAGATAATTTAGATGTTTTTTAGCAGAAGTACCTAAGTCTGGGAGCTAACACCAGATATGCAAATTAGAGAGTCCTAAGCTCATAGATAAGCAGCACACATAATTGCAGCATGGGTAACTAGTGAGAACACTGATGAGTGGTATTTATATCACTATTCCCATTTATCTAACCTAATATTTTGTATAGTTTCTCGGGTTTTGTGAATATTTTGATGTGTTTTGTGTTGTTTTGCAGATAAATAAAGTTTGCGAAGCATTTGAAGCAATTTGGGGCCAAAATAGAGGAAAAATGACAAAATGGCAATTTTGTAATTTGTCAGCGTTGTGACGCCAAGACCCTACGCGTCGCGATGCCTAAAGTGAACCGGTCATGCTAACGTGCGCCGAGGGACACGTGTCAGAATCTGAGAAATTTGACTTGCTAACGTGCGTGGACCTTGCTAACGTGCGCTGTGCCACATGTCATCATCACAGAAGATCAGCTAAAATACGCCGTGTGCCACGTGTCGAAATCTCATTGGACCAAAGCAAGCGCGATACAAAGCATGTTCTCTGTCTGATTCTATTTTCATGTGCATTGCGACGCGCCAGACCCGACGTCGCGACACAATGCAAAAATAATTTTATTTCATTTCATACTCATCTTTAGGGGTTAGGGTCCACCCTAGGGGTTTTTTATCATTTCATATACACGCATTATGACACGTTGCAAGTATTATACATCATGTGACAATTATATAGCAGTTGAATTGAGAAACTTAATTTTTTTTCCGAAGCATATCCCACGATTTAGAGTCTAACCAAGTTTCCGATTATAGATCATTGTAGGATCCATAATTCCCTTCGACGAGTGGCATAGCACCAGCCAAATTTCAAACCAGTGAGTGGACACTCTCTTTCTAAGTTAACCTTTCATTTACACCATTTTAAGTAAAGACTTATTTGTATGCAACTAGGGCATTAGTTAATTTTTATTACAGTTATTTCATGAAAGATCATGTTTTAAGAGACGTTTTAGAAAGAGATATTTTCAAAATATGACTTTATGTTTTCGAGGCATGGGGAAAAACACACCTCAGTATGTAACTTGACTCAGTTATGGAATTAAAGGACTTAGAGATCGTGTGTACACACAATTCAGGACTAGGGATGACAGATGCCTCTAGATCCTAGATCCAGAGCCTGGAGGGTAGCATAGATCTTCACCCCCGGTTCTAGTTTAGTACCTTGGAGGACGGCGATACGTAATGCCCCAAGACCACTAGTTTCAAATATATGTAGTGGCATGCTTTGGGGGACGGCAATACGTAATGCCCCAATGTCATGGATTTGCACTCCTGGCTCTAGTTAGGCGAATAAAAGACAGCGATACGTAACGCCCCCATGTGTCAGGTTTTTCAGAGATAATCGTCAAGTGACAGTTTTTCAGAGAAAAGTTTTTTTTTTCAAAGATGCAGATTTTAGAAATGAAAATTTATTAAGTTTTAGAAAGAAAATCTAGTTTCAAAGAAAAGACTCAGAGTTTGCAGACAGAAAAGCTTTTACAAAGATTTTTATAGAAAGGTTGTGTTTTCAGATAAGAAAAGAGTTTACAAAAAAGATGATTTTCCGGTGACAGTTTTGGTTTCGGAACTAAAAGTTTTATATAAGGACATAAGTTTTTGTTTTAATTGTCAACTCACTTAGATCGTACAAAATATCTAACCCCCCTCACACTCCCAGTTTCTTATTTTGCAGGTTTATCGGAGGACAAGCTCAATAGGACAGATATTGATAGCAGTCATTAGGGTGTTCGGTCCAACAAGTCCAATCAGAGTTCAGTTCTGTCAATATCAGAAAAAGTCATGTATCATACAATTTGTTTATTAAAGAATACATATGCAGATAGTTATAAAAGATCATTACTAAAGTGGTGATGTGTAATGAATTTAAGTATTTAATTTGAAAAGTATTATGCATTCCTGTTGAGTTGGGCAATGGTCATGTGCATGAGTTCATACATGAAATGAGTTTAATATTGTCAGAAAGTCTGAGGCTTAGGGGAATAGAACTGCTTATTCCATGCCGGTAGCATCTCCGGATTATGGATGTTACAAAGATGGTATCAGAGCGTGATCTAGGGAGTCAGTGACTGCAGTGGGTTGAGTGTTAGGGTCTTGTATACGTAGTATGCCAGGGATACCCATATGCGGGACACTACATCTCTAATGTTCGATCCTCGAGTACGTCCTCAAAGTTCTATATAAACGTTAGTAAGAATTCCTGAGCTATTTAAGTATCTTCCCTTAGAAATAACTATATTCTTCAAAATCCTTCTGTAAACATCCCGAACTAATAGCAGAATTTCAAATTTAGTTATAAAACCAGAAAATACAGTACTAAGAAAAGTCACATACGGGAGTGGTGTTGGTTTCTTTTTAGGTCCCAAGATCATAACAAGCATGAAAAACATGTGTGAATACATCAAAGGAGATAGCGGAATACTAACATCGATCGGTTGAGACGATACAGCAACAAACAAAATGATTTTGGCCTTCATTTCCACGCCCACTGCAGTGCAGTCCACTGCCTTGAAAAATCAGATTTTGAGCTGATATTTGGAGCTTCAATCTTCGTCTAACGATTCCCGGCTCGTGGGTGGGTTTCCCTAACACCTTCGTATATCTCCTAGGACTGTGCTAGCACTTCTATCTTGCCACAAAACCCTCAAATATCCCCCCTCATTCACGCCATTTTCAGGCAGTCCATGGCAGCCCCTTGGGCGTGCATTTGAGAGGGGAAAGAGAGAAAGAGAGATGGAAGAAAGAGAGAGAGTTGTCTAGGGTTTCTAAAATATTCATCTAATGAATAATGATAGTTACCAAAGTGTAGAGAGATATTTTGTTTTTATACTTTAGGTAAAAACTATTTCACTTTTACCCTAAACTTGGTAGGTGTGGGTAAATGGTTTTCCAAAAGTAAAACAAGGTAGTTGGGTGGTAGGTACACCTACCACACATGGGCCCCACATATTTGAATTGAAAAATTCAAATATCTCTACGAACATTTGCCGCGGCTCGGTTCCGTTTAATCCGATTAAACGAACTTCCATCGTTAAATAATTAAATTTAATTTAATCAAATATCGATGCCACGCAAATATATTACGAACGTCGTTTACGAATTAATTCTAAATTAATTCGTTCATTCGCATTAAAGTCCGACTTTAATTTCGTAATGAAATCCAATTCATATTAATATATCCTATATATTAATTTTAGCCCATTCGAATAAATTAAATAGAAAAATCAAATTTAACTATTAAATTCATTTTACCGATTAATTCCAAATTAATCGCGTTCTCTCTCTTCAGATGATATTTTATCCCAGATAAAATATCTCCGTAATTAATCCCAGATTAATTTTCTCTCTCATCGAATTAATCCCAGATTAATTAAAGTGCGAGTCATACATCATCTGGTGAATCATTGGGAAGCGACCCATGAGATCCCCGGATATGTTGGCAGTAAATACGGTCGTCGGACTATCCGAACACGTAAGTACCAAGTACTACGTTTTACCGATTCACAAGACAAGGTTGGCTTCTAGGAAAGCACCATGCCTACCCAATTCTCCGGAAATATCCTTCTAGGAATGAAGGATCTGTATCAGGCGTAGTAACATCATATAGTGCATATCGATCTAGTATCTGATGGTCACGTGCTAGGCCTGGGGCTGGAGTTGTGTCTGCCCCGTACGAAACACATGTCGGATGTCTGGTAACTAGTCTCTATAATCGGATATATATGACCTAGTCATAATATCCCGATGGCCGCGCAGCACTTAAGAGCACTAATACCGTATCCTACGTGACATCATCTCCATTATGACTGGAGTGATACTTCCGTCTTGACATCACACCCAATACTCTACGATTCTCAACATACCCAGTATTGGCGTACACAGAACCGGTTAAAGCCCTGGACGACCTCAACCAAAGTATATTGATTGTCGTAAGTATTAGCGGTGCAAGTCTCAGGTTAAGACCAAATACACCTACCCTGATGTCGGACTCCCATAGACACACAGTCATACTGCCAATGGGATTCCGAGGGGTCTATCCAGAGCGAAGCTGTTTCCCGTACCATCGGTGAAACACAACCTCATATTACACTTGCATGAGTATCCAATACCCAAATATATGAGAACTATGTTGTTGTTCCCTCACAACGCGCACAAGTGCAATACTAGTCTTTTACGTATTTATCGATGTCCAATCTCGATAATACTCTGACTAGGGATATTTAATGATTTATCCTATGTGGACTGATATTGTCTCATATCATTCTCCGTCCAGGAACAAACCATATGGACCTCTCATCATTTATACATCTAAGGTGATCTAATCACAAATGATAAGAGAGCAATCTCCTTTGTCACATAGTTAATTTGTACAACAACACCATGATCAGTACAAATAGTGACGCTATGGGTCATAATTGTCCAACAATCTCTCACTTGGCCTATAGCCAGTCACTCGAGTGCCTAACACCCGAACTATGTACGGTTGGCTCAAATTGCTGAGAAAAAGGTTTTCGTCAGCGGATTTACATGATTATCGTCTGATGCGATTTATACGATCATTACATCACCATGATGTATGATCCGAACGAATCAGATGAATATCGAAGTATATATCTGGATCGTTGATGAGACCATTAATTCTTTAGCCTGTGCTGACACCTAGCTCAGCCGCTAACAGAACTATATCTAATCTAATTAGATTTATTATCGACCCAAATGGCTTCTATTGCTGCCTCAGCTGCAGCAATAATCCGTATTTGTTGTTTTTATGGTAACAGTATCTTGCTTGGAAGATTTCCAGCTCACTGTTCCGGTATTCAAACTTTATAGTACCGTTTGCGACTTATAGTCGTCTTTATCGGTTTGCAAACTTGCTACAGCGATCCCAGTCACTTCAAGTTCTCCTTCTCCATAGACTAAGACAGCATCATTAGTTCTCTGAGATACTAACGGATGTTCTTAACTTCAATCCAGTGACTATCACTCGGATTGGTCTGATTGTGTCTCCATATGCTCAAAGCGTATGAGACACCAGGTCACGTACATTTTAAATGTACAATTTCTCAGAGAGTATTAACAACTTTAAATCTATCCCAATAGATCTTTATTCCTAGAATAAAGGTTGTTACTCCTAAGAATTCTACGAAGAATTATCTCGAAAGCCAAGCTTTCGCCGATTGTTTTATGGGATATCATTTCCAAGAAATGACATATATTATCATTATTTTATACAGGACATTCACTGTCAGTGCGCTCCCACTAACCTCCTTATATACACAAGAATTATTTTTGTTTTGAATTAAATCATAAACCATTATGATTACATCAAAACGTCAGCTCTAAGAACCTTATGCTTGCTTCAATCCAAACATGGATCGAACAACCCGCAAACCTAGTTTTCTGGTTTAGGTACGACAAAATCGTCAGGATGTTATAAACATTCTCCAAAAGGTTTCCGTTTAAGGAAAGCGATTTTGATCTTTAACTGACACATTTCATAAATGTACAATTTCAGGAAGCATTATCCAAATGGATTTACCGTGGCGACAGGTAAAAGGTTGAACCGTAATCAACACAATGTTGATAACGATACCTTTTCGCTAAAAGCCTAGCTTTGTACGTTGGTATGTTGCCATCCATGTATGTCTTCCTTGAAGACCTTTAAGTACCAATAGGCACAATGCCTTACGGTACATCAACTAGTGTCTAAACATAGTTGGTATACATGGAATCCATTTCGGACTCATGGTACTTTGCCATAAAAGGGAGTCGATACCTTGTATCACTTCCTCAAACGTAGTCGGTTGGTCTACCTCAACAAGATTGACATCTTTATGAGGTGAGATCAGAAACCCATACCCCAGGTTGTTTTCTGATTCTCTCTGATCTACGCGGTTCTTGTGTATTCGAAGATTATGGTAATAATTTCATCCTTGATGAACTATTTGTGTTCCATTAAGATTCGGTGCCTTGAACAGTATTACTCCGATTTTCATCGAGTTATACCATCCTCTCACTTACCATTGCATATCGGTATTCCTTTTAGGAAAACCGCATGGTGAGCAACAATAACATTGTTCTTTCGTGAGATGTATAAGTACTATACTTATGGTATCCCTAGGATGACCTACAATTGGCACTTATCTTATTTGGGTTTTAGTTTGGTATCATCCAAACATATGCCCAGCATACCCAAATCATCAGGAATGAGAAACTCGGTTTCTTTCTTGTTCATATCTAATATGATATCTGTCAAACAGATAATTATGGAACCTTATTCAAAATAAGTTCTTGCACTATTAATGCATATCCGTTGAAGGAAATGGTAGCTCAGAGCGACTCATGATTAGCCTTATCATGTCTAACAAAATTCAGTTTCTCCGTATGGACACACAGTCAAACTGACGTGTCTCGGGAGGAGTCCTCATTAAAAGAATACTATACTCTTTCATGTATTTATGAAACTTACTGATTAAGTATTTTCCATTATGGTCTTACCCCGACGGTTTAATACTTTAGACGATCTGTTTGTCTACTTCGTGTCGAAACTCTAAAAGTTATCGATTTGTGTTCTTCAAAAGAAACACATAACCATAACGTGATGCCACATCCGTTAAGGTCACGAAATATTCATATTCACATCTAGCATTGCTAGATGTGGGCCCACTTACTTCACTATGAATAGGGCTAACAGATCGGTGGTACTAGCACTTTTACCAAGTAAATAGTGTTTTAGGCACTTTGCCCAATAAACTAGATTCGTAGACTTTATTTGAATAGAATCAAATTAGTCCTAGTACCCACTCTTCGAAAGTGTGGATATACGAGTCTTGTTTGATTGTGTCCCAGACAACAATGCCACAAATAAGTCTCTACTGATCAAATCAGTTTGAGCTATATATTTGTCATTTTATATGTTTGAGATTTTATTTATATTCAAAATATAAATTTTGTTACTCACATCTAATGTGTTTATCTTAATATCATTCTTTTATAACGAAACACTTTAGTGTTCTAGAATATAAAGGTCTATCCGCAACGGATTAAACACTGATATAAAGATAATGTTTCTAGTCAAACTAGTTACATTATAACAGTTCCTAATTTAAGTACATACCCAAAAGTTAGTTCCTAAACTTAGGGTTCTACGGTCGAAAAGCGACTTCATCTTTCTCCTGTTTCTGATTCGCAGATTAATCTCATCTTGAAGTCAGTATCCTGCTCACAGCAGATTTTGAACATCAATCCATATAATTTATGTACCATACTAAGTATTTTAAAATCCAATTTTAATACTAGTAATAGACATAATATTGACAAACATTCTTAAAGTCAGAGCCTTGCCCTTTCTTTAATTCCTTTATGTCTGCCATATCCAAACGGCAGTCACTTTAGGATATGTCATTTATCTTCCCAGAAGATCATAATGATTTTGCCTTCGCCCTTTCAAATATTTCAGAAGCCTTTGGCCAAGCCTTGGGTTTCTAGAATATTGAAGTATGGTGCGCCTTGCGCCACTTACCTAATTGCAAAGTTTGACTTTATCTCCTCGAGAACAGTCTTTAACCCTCTAAGAGTTATTTATTGCAATTTTATACTTCTTAAATCTAATCATAGATTTATGACAAGTATATCCAATTAAGCACTTAAGTTATCATCATATAAATCTTCCAAAGATTATGCTCTACTATTTGCTTAATTCTTGGCTTAGGCATAATAGGTTATTTTATCAAATAAAGTAACTTATTATTTATTTCCAGGACCATCCTGAAATTATTCCCAATTAAAATATAGTCGTTTAAATACATTTTCACCTAGGATCATGTTTTAAACACTAATCTTTCATTCATCTTGATTCTAATAGTCCAACTATTTAATCAACGATTTGTGGTACTATATATTATATTGATTATTATAGTCCAACTATACAATCAAATATAATTTAAATCAATTAACCTCAATTACATTGATTACTATAATCCAATTATAAAATCAACTGTAAATTGAAATTAATTAATTCAAATATATATTGATTACTATAATCCAATTATATAATCAACTATAATACAGTCCAACTGCTTATTAAAACAACAATTTAAATATTAGTCCAACTAACATTTAATTTATTTGACGAATAATTTGAATGAGCGCGTATGTCAAGTAATTAAACGAATATTGCAAATTCAATTCTTGCCTCCCACTATTTTTCGGCGAGCCTCTAACCCTCTGTCGAGTACTCGAGAAACCGTGTTTCCTAGTGGGCTAGGATCTCGTTAAATATCACACAATCTTGACTTTGGCCAACAAATTGTATGATAATTAACTAGGTAGATCTCTAAGATCAATTGGATCTAATCCAATCCTAGATCCAGTAGGCGGATATCCAAATCCTAAACATATATCTTATATATGCCAATACATCCAATGTATTACCTAACCTTTTTCCTCTGAATCAACTAAGCCTTGGCTTTGGCACAACAAACCTAGTGATCCCAGTCAAGCGCGACCCATTGACCATGGAAAGCTTCGTAATCAATGTCGATGGACAAGAAGTGGTCTTGACTTTGGCCAACAAACCACAACTTGGACAAGACACCAATATAGAACAAAACTCTCGTGATTCAAACACATCTTCGACGGACAAAAGGCTTGACTTTGGCCAACAACCCAATGCCAGTCTCGGATCTTGAGTAAGAATCACTCAATGGAAGGAAAAACGCATGATATTTGATGAGGGTTTTTCGCGTGCAAATTGGCTACCAATTTATTATCTTTGTTTAGGTTCATCATCATACACCTTTAAACATCCATTCTAAACACATAATAAAGCACATATGAAAATAAATAATAATGATATGCGGATGGATACTTAACATATTGATCCTAGATCAAATCTCTCACTTTCTCTCTTAAACTAGCACTTGTATTACTTCTACCCGTTACACTACACTACTAAAGAAACCTCATTTACATTAAGGGGAATAGGTGAGAAGAGAATACAAAGAATAGAGGTGATAAGGCTGGACACGCAGGTCCAATTTAATAAATCGAATTTATTACAACAATTTCCAAAATTGCCCCCACCCGACTAATATCCATCTGATATACATTATTCATTCATCACAACCATGTATTCACACAAGCATGTTATCAATCAATCTAATCAAATTAATTAATCTGATAATTAGTGATCATCCAATGTTCAAACAACGATTTGATTTTGCACGAGTCAAACTCGTTTTTACGAATAAGTACTCAAAGTACGCATTCTCGAATTAAATTAAACAAACTACAACATTAAATCCAATTTAATATTTATTTAATACTAATTCACTATTTTAATTCCAAATTAAATATTACACTTTATTAATAAACCTTCTACGACATAAATTCCAAATTTAATCGTTACTGGTCTCAAAGCCCGATTAACGTCCAACGTCAATTTAATTCAAGTCCAATGGGCTTTCAATTAATTTCTTTAAGGCATGGGCTTTGGCAACCAAAGCCCAATCAAGGAGTAACCCCATAAGCCCAGAAATCAATTTCGGCCCATTAGGCCCAATTAAACTTTAAAGGTTCATTAAGTTGCATTTGGGCTTTATGGAAGTGGTTTTGGGCCCAATTGGATCCAATCCAATTTGCCTAAACCCAACTTTGTACAACAAAGCCCAATAAGCCCAATAACAACTTTAAAAGCCCAAATCAAATTTTAAGGCCCATATAATTAAATTACCAAATTCCAAATTTCCAATTTAATTACCTAAAGTGTATATCATGATTAATCACCTAAATCAATATTTCCAAAACATCAAATTGGTCCAATTAATCATGTTCTTCATCATCATCACATGTCCAACACATTAATGAAAAATCAAACCCATTCACCATGCTCAAAGTCTCGGCCAAGGGATGCATTTTTGTCCAAATCCGAATTCAATCCAATCAAATCCAAATTAACATTAATCATCATCCCGTATGATTTCCAATACATCCAATGTTCAAAATCAAAAAATCCAAGACTCAATTTAGGGCATTACATTCGGCCAAGGTAAGTATTTGGGGATTTTTGTTCAACCAAAATTCAATCCAATTAATTTCAAATTAACATCATCCTACATGATTCTAACTCATCCAATGAATCAAAATCAAAAAATTCCAAGAATTCCAAACACCCTATACATTCGGCCAAGCTCCAAGAATTGGGGAAAATTGATCCAATCATTATTTCATTAAATTGATCCAATCAATCCTTAATTAAACATGTAATAAGCATACTCAAACATTCAATTCATTCAAATCATGCTCAAAACAAGTTTACCCAAATTTTAACCCTAAACGTTTCATGCTTGAACCTAGGCTCTTGATGCCATTGTTGGTTTCTTTTAGGTCCCAAGATCATAACAAGCATGAAAACATGTGTGAATACATCAAAGGAGATAGCGGAATACTCACATCGATCGGTTGAGACGATACGGCAACAAACAAAACGATTTTGGCCTCCATTTCCACGCCCACTGCAGTGCAGTCCACTGCCTTGAAAAATCAGATTTTGAGCTGAGATTTGGAGCTTCAATCTTCGTCTAACGATTCCCCCGGCTCGTGGGTGGGTTTCCCTAACACCTTCGTATGTCTCCTAGGAGTGTGCTAGCACTTGGATCTTGCCACAAAACCCTCAAATATCCTCCCCATTCACGCCATTTTCAGCAGTCCATGGTAGCCCCTTGGGCGTGCATTGAGAGCGAGAAAGAGAAGATGGGAAGAGAGGAGAGAGTTTGTCTAGGGTTTCTAAAATATTCATCTAATGAATAATGATAGTTACCAAAGTGTAGAGAGATATTTTGTTTTTATACTTTAGGTAAAACCATTTCACTTTTACTTTTACCCTAAACTTGGTAGGTGTGGGTAAATGGTTTTCCAAAAGTAAAACAAGGTAGTTGGGTGGTAGGTACACCTACCACACATGGGCCCCACATATTTGAATTCAAAATTCAAATATCTCTACGAACATTTGCCGCGGCTCGGTTCCGTTTAATCCGATTAAACGAACTTCCGTCGTTAAATAATTAAATCTAATTTAATTAAATATCGATGCCTCGCAAATATATTACGAACGTCGTTTACGAATTAATTCTAAATTAATTCGTTCGTTCGCATTAAAGTCCGACTTTAATTTCGTAATGAAATCCAATTCATATTAATATATCCTATATATTAATTTTAGCCCATTCGAATAAATTAAATAGAAAAATCAAATTTAACTATTAAATTTATTTTACCGATTAATTCCAAATTAATCGCGTTCTCTCTCTTTAGATGATATTTTATCCCAGATAAAATATCTCCGTAATTAATCCCAGATTAATTTTCTCTCTCATCGAATTAATCCCAGATTAATTAAAGTGCGAGTCATACATCATCGGTGAATCATTGGGAAGCGACCCATGAGATCCCCGGATATGTTGGCAGTAAATACGGTCGTCGGACTATCCGAACACGTAAGTACCAAGTACTACGTTTTACCGATTCACAAGACAAGGTTGGCTTCTAGCAAAGCACCATGCCTACCCAATTCTCCGGAAATATCCTTACAGGAATGAAGGATCTGTATCAGGCGTAGTATACATCGTATAGTGCATATCGATCTAGTATCGGATGGTCACGTGCTAGGCCTGGGGCTGGAGTTGTGTCTGCCCCGTACGAACACATGTCGGATGTCTGGTAACTAGTCTCTATAATCGGATATACATGACCTAGTCATAATATCCCGATGGCCGCGCAGCACTATAAAGCACTAATACCGTATCCTACGTGACATCATCTCCACTATGACTGGAGTGATACTTCCGTCTTGACATCACACCCAATACTCTACGATTCTCAATATACCCAGTATTGGCGTACACAGAACCGGTTAAAGCCCTGGACGACCTCAACCAAAGTATATTGATTGTCGTAAGTATTAGCGGTGCAAGTCTCAGGTTAAGACCAAATACACCTACCCTGATGTCGGACTCCCATAGACACACAGTCATACTACCAATGGGATTCCGAGGGGTCTATCCAGAGCGAAGCTGTTTCCATACCATCGGTGAAACACAACCTCCTCATATACACTTGCATGAGTATCCAATACCCAAATATATGAGAACTATGTTGTTGTGCCCTCACAACGCGCACAAGTGCAATACTAGTCTTTTACGTATTTATCGATGTCCAATCTCGATATACTCTGACTAGGGATATTTAATGATTTATCCTATGTGGACTGATACTGTCTCATATCATTCTCCGTCCAGGAACAAATCATAGGGACCTCTCATCATTTATACATCTAAGGTGATCTAATCACAAATGATAAGAGAGCAATCTCCTTTGTCACATAGTTAATTTGTACAACACAACCATGATCTGTACAAATAGTGACGCTATGGTCATAATTGTCCAACAAGTGGAAAAAGAGAGCTATACAAAAGTAAGAAAGATGCATATTATTCTAAGCCAAGCAGTCAGGATAAAGGAAAGTAAAGAGACAGAATGAGATAAATCAAGTTCTAAGTATACACATTGGGAAATAGAAATATGAAAGAAAAAGCTAAAAAAGAGTAAAAGGTGAAATACAATGCTTAAGCCAATCATAAGCAATTAAGGTAAATATATAGAAACATATAGATAAGGAAGTTTACCAGACTGGAAGTAGTAAAAAGAGCATATATGCAAGCTTGAACAATAATAAATGTTGAGTAAACCCAGCAAGATTCCTTCCTCTTTACTATGATTCATTCCCTCATCAGAGTAATGATGATAGTTAAAAAGATAAAAGAGCAAGAACTCAGGATTAGGCGTGGAAGTTTCAATATACAGAATGTCAAAAGTGTATAGAGATCTTAGATCCCCAACCAGGTCCTTAGGGAATAAGTGAAAGTCGTCAAGAGAGATGACCAATTGCCTTAATCTAAGAATCCGATAAATAAAGTCCCAATCTGTCTAGATCCTCATCTTTCAGCAATACCAGTCAAAGAAGCGGCACTGACGGAGTCTATCTCATACCTACCTTACATGAGTAATGACTATGTCATGACACAAAGTATCAGAACAAGAACGCTGAAACCTATTGAGATATAAATTCCTGTCCCACTCTATACCAGCCTAGATAAAGATAACTGTAAGGAAATTCGAAGAAATTTAACCTAAGTCAGAGAGAGAAAACACTAAATGACATATTGCCCAGGGAAAAACTAAAGAGGATTTAAGGGATAGAAAAGAAAAAAAAACTGACCCAAGTCAAGAAGGGATAAGTAGTAGTATCTGTGAGAATCCCATATATCAGGCAAATACCAGTAGAAGTCCACGTGAGCTCAAAAGAATAGACTTATGAGATGAGAAACACTCAAAACTTAAACCAAAGTACCAGTGCAGACAAAAACATATCAGATGGTAAAGTTGTAACCCGTAATTAGAGTAGAGAGCGGGAGATCTAAGAAGTAGCCAGAAGAATGAACCACCATTAGCCTCAGTAGCATAGCTTAGAGCCAAGAGATAGAATATGAAAACAATAAGAGGAATAGAAAGTTACAAGAAAATTCAGTACTTATGGTGATATATATAGCAATAGTGTAAAGACAACAACATAAATGGAGACCACATAATGGATGATAAAAGTTGTGGAACCCCTAAAATATAAAGTAATTGATTCAGATCCGACAAAGTGAATGACGATTCTTCCTCCAATAATCCTTATCTTAATAAGTATATAGACACCTAACCAGAAGTAGGAAGCATATACCACACCCCTCAATTTAGAGCTCAACAGGATTTGAATAAAAAATGAAGGACATGGGACAAAATGG
>SKCR01014196.1:0-51493 GCA_019454045.1 Zanthoxylum bungeanum | reverse complement strand
GAGCTGCATAGGATGTTGCTCACGGCGGAAGATGACCTCAAGAATGGAGTACCGACTCGCCCTCCTAGACCTACTTCACTTTCTGCTTCTTCCCAGACTTGGTCAAAGGGAAAGAAGAAGAAATGGAAGAAGAAGAAGGGTCTCGGTCCTCAACCACATGCAAAGATAGCAAAGCCCAATAGGGCTTTTGAAGACAAATGCCATCACTGCAGCAAAGTCGGGCACTGGAAAATGAACTATCCTGACTACATTGCCCAGCTGAGGAGGGAGAGAGCATCGGCATCAGATATATTTATTTTTCCAGTTATTGATATATCTTTGGCTTGTCAAGCCGTTACATCCACCTGGATTTTAGATTCTGCTTGTCCCATTCACATTTGCAATTCGTTGCAGGTGCTGAAGGAAAGTAGGAAACTGAAGCCTGGAGAGATGCAGTTCGGGAGTGGAGACTCACTGGATGCAGTTGCAGTAGGAGTATGCGAGATCCATTTGCTGAAAGGGACATTTTTGTTAAATGATTGTTATTTTGTACCTGGATGTGTAGCTAATATTATATCACTTTTTGTATTGGATACAGAAGGCTTTCGTATTAATATTAAGAATTGTTCTTTGTATTTGTATGATAAATATAATATTCAGATCCTTTGTTGTCCAAATAAGCATGGTCATTATACATTGCAAACTTCAAAAGATATTTTAAACACTGGAATTAATAAACGTAGTTTACCTATAATTAATAATATTGAACTTTGGCATATGCGACTAGGTCATATAGGCGTTAAACGCCTTACCCAATTGGTTAGGAATGGTTTGATACCAGATCTCACCATTGAATCCTATCCAACTTATGAATCGTGTATTCAGGGTAAGATGACCAAAGCCCCATTTTCTGGTGTTGGACACCGCGCCACTAACTTACTGGAACTCATACATTCTGATGTATGTGGTCCACTAAGTCAGACTGCTCACAGTGGTTATTCGTACTTCGTTATCTTTACCGATGATCTGTCACGGTACGGTTATGTCTATTTGATACAACATAAATCGGAAACCTTTGAAAAGTTCAAGGAGTTCCGAAATGAAGTAGAAAAACAAACTGGCCAATATATTAAATGCCTTCGATCTGATCGATGCGGTGAATATATGAGTGGTGAGTTCATGGATTATATGAAGGAGAATGAGATTCTCGCTCAATATACTCCTCCAAGTACTCCACAGCACAATGGAGCGTCTGAGAGGAGAAATCAGACTTTATTGGATCCGATCAATGTTGAGTTTCATAGATTTGTCCTATTACTTATGGGGCTACTCTCTTTTAACAGCTGCACATCTTTTGAATAAGATTCCTTCAAAAGTTGTTCCTACGACACCGTATGAGATATGGTTCGGTAAGAGTCCAAATCTTAGTTACATTAAGGTTTAGGGTTGTCCTGCCTATGTCAGGGTGACTTAGCAAGATAAGCTTTCACCTCGAGGGCAAAAGTTTAGGTTTGTCGGATATCCTTCGAATACGATGGGGTATCTGTTCTATGATACCGAGCATCGAAATGTGATCGTAGCTCGCTTCGTAAAATTTCTAGAAGTATAATTTTTGTCAGAATGTGGTAATCATAGACAAGTTGAACTTGATGAAGTCCAACCTGAAAACAACGAACCAACGGAGGAACCTGAAGTTCAAGTAGATGAAAGACCTTCAACACACACACTCTGTAGGTCAAAAGGGTATCTAGACCTCCTGAACGCTTGTATTGGATACAAGAAAAGAGTCTAGATGTTCTCTTAGTAGAAGAAACTGATCCTTTCACCTATAGAGAATCGATGTTGGACATCGACTCCGTGAAATGGAAAAGTGCCATGAAATCCAAGTTAGACTCAATGCATGAGAATCAAGTTTGGGACTTGGTTCCGCTTCCCGAAGGAATTATTCCTATCAGTTGTAAATGGGTTTACAAGAGGAAGCGCGGGCCTGACGGTAAGGTTGAAACTTACAAGGCCCGACTGGTAACAAAATGTTACACACAGCGACCTGGCGTCGACTACGATGAAACTTTTTCACAAGTAGCAATGCTTAAGTCTATTCGGATTTTGCTTTCTATAGCTGCATATCATGACTACGAGATTTGGAAAATGGATGTCAAAACGGCTTTTCTAAATGGATTTCTTGATGAAGAAATCTATATGGAACAGCCGGAAGGTTTTGCGTCCAGCGAAAACTCGGGTATGGTGTGTAAGCTTAAGAAGTCCATTTATGGACTTAAACAAGCTTCACGAAGTTGGAATCTTCGATTCGACGAGATTATTAGATCGTTTAGTTTTCTCAAGAATTCGGAAGAATCCTATATGTATCAGAAGGCCAGTGGGAGCATGGTCGTATTTTTAGTCCTATATGTTGATGACATCCTAATCATTGGGAATGATTTAGGTATGTTACAAAGCGTCAAAGCGTACCTCTGTAAGAATTTCTCCATGAAGGACCTGGGAGAAGCTTCCTATGTTTTAGGGATAAAACTCTATAGAGATAGACAAAGGAAGCTGATTAGGTTATCCCAATCAACGTACATAGATAAGATCTTGGAACGGTATAATTTTGGTATCTGTAAGACATCAAACATACCGTTCAGACATGTGATTCATCTTTCAAAGAAGATGAGTCCACAAACAGAAGATGAGAAGGTTAGAATGTCTAATCAACCTTATGCTTCGTGTTTGGGTAGCATAATGTATGTCATGATATGTATGAGGCCTGATATCAGTTTCGCTGTTAGCGTAACTAGTCGATATCAGTCCAATCCAGGTAATGACCATTGGATGGGCATTAAACATATCCTGAAGTATCTAAAAGGTACTAAGGATAAGTTAATAATTTATGGAGGAAACGAACTGCAAGTTAACGGATATACTGATTCTGATTTCCAATCGGATCCCGATGATAGAAAGTCTACATCTGGATTCGTATTTACCCTTAACGGAGGTACAGTTTGTTGGAAAAGTTCCAAACAGGGATCAACAACAGATTCCACCACTGAGGCGGAATATATTGCAACTTCTGAAGCTGCAAAAGAGGCTGTGTGGATAAAGAACTTTGTCACAGAATTGGGAGTTGTCTCAAGTATCGAGAATATGATTCTGTTATACTGTGATAATACTGGAGCCATTGCACAAACAAATAAACCGAGGGCGCATCAGAAGTCGAAGCATGTGGAACGCAAGTACCACATCATTCGAGAGATTGTGTCGCGAGGGGATATTTTCGTATGCAAGGTACCGAGTGAAGATAATGTAGCAGACCCACTGACGAATGACATACCTCCGAAGTTGTTTGATAAACACGTGGAGTCGATGGGTATTAGATATAATCGTTATTAGCACTAGAGCAAGTGGGAGTTTTTGTTGGGGTTAGTGCTCAGAGCGCCAATTCCCGGTTGTATTTCTTTATGAATACTTCTGTAAAATGTTATTATTATGAATAATATATGCAGTTTCTATAATATAATGTATCTTTTAACATGGTAAAGACGTAATGACCTTAGAATGACTAGTCATGGTGCTGTTGCAAAAGCGTCGCAACTGACATTGAGTTGTATCATGACGTTGTCATTCTCAGACAGTTTATGGTCAAGGTTTACACTACTTGGTCAGTATAGTAAATTCGTTGAGACCGGTACATGTCGTATATTGGAATATATGATTCCAAAGGTTTCTCAATGAACCATAAGTATTGGAGATTAGTATAGACGTGTAGGTGTTTATAGTGGATAAACACTGAACGACTCACCGAAGATTCTTAATGGATGGTACACCAACATCAATAAGAATCTTATCGGGTTGAGTAGCACTTGTGATTCTTCGACTTGAGATACCATTGTGGGCACATGAGACATCTTCCACACTTAGATGGCAGTCACGTCACCGATCTATTTAGATCAGACCTCCGTCTGTTCATTGGCTGTGGATAGATCCGCATGGTGTCCTGTGTGTATCGAGATAGGATCCGTCAGTTCTGTGTATCAGAGCATAGGTAGTCCATATGATTAGCAATCAGATAAAAACCATGGGCCCGTGGTACAATTTAGAAGTTAGTTCTAAATGTTCTTTTTGATATTGCTAATAGAGACGTCGATGGGATAATCCCTATAGAGATTTGACGTTTACATCTATATCTCTGGGATATATCCGGATACCTGTGACGGAGGAATTATACATTTGTCATGACCTCGACCTGTATGATTCAGCGAGTTTATCCGTGATCGTCATAATTTACGGGTGAATAAATTATGGACACGAAATTGGATTTCGTGACGGATATGCCTGAATCTAGAGAGTCTCACTAATGAAATATACTCGTAGAGCACTTGGGCAACATTTATAAATAATATTGATTATTTATAAAGTTGTTTAAAGGTTAAACGTAAAATATATGTGTAGGGACCTCATAGTCATTTCCTAATTTTTGTGTATTTGCATTTAATGATGGATTAATTCAAATACACATTAATTAATTGTCAAATTGAGATATTTGACTAATAAAATAAATATATATGTATTTAATATTTAATGTAAATATAATACATATATTTAATATATTTGTATTTAATTAATAATTTAATTATTTAATTGTTAAATGATTAAATTAATTGAAATACAAATATCTTAAAGTTATGATAAATGTGAGATGACCTAAAGATGCTTTACTTGACTTTAAAGAATTCATTAAAGTGTTAATGATATCAAAAGTGCAAGTGGACAAGTGGGCTTTAATTAAACAAATTGAAAAATATACCTAGATATTTTTCTTTGTTGATTTTCGGCCATGATACAAAAATAGCTAAGTGTTGGATATTTTTTATTAACCAAAATCTTATCTAAAAACTCCATTGAAAGAAAAATAAAAGAAGCTTGAGGAAGAAGAAGAAAGACAAAAGGAGAAATCAAAGAAAGCTTGGTTTTTAGTGAGTTTTCTCAACTTACTATTAGTGAGGAAAATGTTCCTTATGTTCTAGGATACATCTTGTGATGTTCTCATGTTTTTCTATTCTTTATTCTTGGTTTTTTTGTTTGATGGAAGTTTGTGGATAGGGTTAAAGCATGTATAAGATCATAGAATGCTTATAAGGTGTTAACTAGTATTCTTTTGAAAGTTTAAGAAACTTGTTTCCATTCTAGAGTTATTGACCCACTCTTAAATGACCTATATTTGTTCTATAGTTGTTTCATTGTGGTGAGGCTTGATTGTAATGGAAGAAACATGATTGAAGTATTGGATTTAACAAATTTGTTCTAATTTATCCAATTTGAAGAAATTAAAAAATTAGGGTTTGAGACCACTTCCAAATTTGGGACTTTTCATTTATGTTGTGTATTTGGATGTGTATATGATATACATAAAATCTTATGTTGATTGGATTTCATTTGGATGTGTTTTGAACATTGAAAATGCAAAATGCACACTTTGGACACTTATAGGGGCTCACGACAATTTGGGCAAAATTTGGGGTTCATGTTGCAATTTGATTTTTGATGTGTATGACATGTTAAAATCATCTTAGAAATGATCTAAAATCATCCAAACTCGTTTCGAACAATTTCATTTTAAAATGAACAAAATGTAATGTTTATGGGTAATTCGGTAATTACACACAAATATGATTTGTTGTGTAATATTTCATAATTTGATAATTGGATAATTAAATAAATAAGTTTATTTAATTATTCCGAGAAAAAATTTTGAAATCGGAAAATTTTTAATTTTCCACTGTTCCGCTGCGTTACCGGATTTCCGCTATATAACCCCTTCACTATGCGCGTTGGTCGGTCAGTTCGGTTGGAAACACATTTTATGCTATTTTGCAGAAAAACGTTTTCGTAAAAGTTTCGCAGAGTTTTTATATTATTTATGTCGTTATATGATATCGAATAAATAAGTTTAGGTGAAATATGAATGAATTATTAATATTGGATATTGAATAATTTATTCGTAAGTTTAAAAATTTTAAACTACGATTTCGCCCAAACCGCGCTTCTTTCGCTGCGCCGGCCTGATAAAACCCCAATAAAATGGTATCAGAGCGAGTCTGATTCTGTACCTATGATATGATTAGCCCTTTAAATTTGATATTTAATTTAATCTTTACTTTTTACATGCATTTATTTATTTAATTTGATTAAATAATGTGAAATACATCTTTTAGGAAAATTCCCTTTAAATAAGGTTTTATAAAGTGACTAGTATTAGGAATACTTATTTCTTCGTCCGCCTTCACAATACAGATGTAAATGTTTTCATGATGCTATTGCTGTAACGTGCCAAAGCTGTGCAGTTATGGTTGAAGGTAGTTCATTTGCGCCGGTAGAACTTATATGATAAGAAACAAATTCAAGTGAAAGTGGAAATCCTGAACGTGCTAAAGCTGCCAGGAATACAATTTTTTTGGAAAAAAAACTCGGTAGCTTGAGTTTGTCATTGACAAGTGAAGCCTTGATACGCCTCCTGTGAACGTGCCAAAACTGTCACAACAAGAAACGGTCAGGATAAATCAGGAGTCACAACGAGTGTGATTGACAATGAGTTGTCTACCCGTGAATATATGTAGGCGAGAACGTGCCAAAGCTGTGAGTCAAAGTATATTTATGGGGTCCACTTCCCATTATGGAATTTGATTTAAATATTGAATTCTCATTTTCCGTTGGGGATTAAGTATTACGTAAAGTAGTGGGAGGCACTGCTAGGTTAAAAATCCATAACTAATGCAGTGTGTAATATTATGAAAATTATCGCTAATGTTTTTTTTCCTTATTCAATTATTTAGATAGAATTAAACTTTTTTACACTGCATGCATATTTTATATATGTTTTTTACTTCAATTATAGTTGCAGAATTATAGAATAGGTTCTAGATTAGAATAGACTATGATATAATCATTCTAGAAAGAATAGTTTCTTATGCAGTAAATATTGACATGGATTAGTTCATGTCTTTAGATTCTTCACTGGTATTAAGAAAATCCCATTAGGTATTTGTTTATCTGATAATGATGTTTCTTGGCTTTAGTGACATTTAGAGGTCACGTGTGAGACACTATTTACTTTTCAATTATTTACAAATGTTGTAAATAGTTGAAGGTAAATAATAAAGCTAAAGAAAGAAGATGCATATAGTTGTGTATAGAAAATATCGATTTTCACAATACGACAACTATAGATATTTGATATCACATCTCTCGTCTAGTTATTTAAAATATTGTTGAATGATTGTTTCGATATTTGATATCAGAACTTGCGACTATTGGATAGTTACTTGTTCTTTGTAAACAGTTGTTACATATTTTAAAACAACTAGTAGTGTCATTGACGAATCGATAAACACTAAGAAAAATATTCGGTTAAGTAAATAACTTAGAACATTATTTTATGAGATTTGATCACTTAAGCATTAGATGTATATTCCATATGTTAAAGGATGGTCTGATACCAGATCACACTACATATCCTTATCCATTTAATGAATATTGTATTTGGGAAGGTGATTAAATCTCATTTAACCAATGATTGTCATTGGACCGGAAAATTTATTAAACTGATATATTGGATGTATGTACTTTAATGAATTATAAATTGATTAAGGTGGTTTTCTTTACTTCGTAACTTGGTCAATGAATCGTCTGACTTATTTACGTGTTTCTGATGAAATGCTGATAGAATTTTTTGACTGGTTCAAAGATATTCGATCCGATATTTTGAAAATTGTATCTTTAAAATTCATCGTGAGACTTTGAATTGTTCAAAGATGTTTGATATGATCAAACATATGAATTTATGGCAATTAGATATAAGGTTATTGATTGATTATGTTTTTTACTCAATATTATTCCTCTACGATTCCATCGCTAATGGAATTGGTAAGTGGGAATAATTGATTCTTATATATGATTTGATTCGTTTGATATTGAGTGTTACCGAATTAATTTCAATACTCTTGGGATATGCTCCAGTAACACTAATTCATCCTTTTAATTTAGGTTCCATTAGTTTCTATAGTTACATATACTATATGTATAAGTAGAAAATTCGAATATTGAAATATTTGAGATTTAATTCTTTCTTTTGTATAATTGTTATATAATCGAAAGTACTTGCGCCTTGGAGGTGCGAGTATAAATTTATCATTTATTCTATTTAATAGAATATTGTATTCTATTTGATAGAGTGTCTTTTCTATAATTCCGAGTAATAAAATTATTTTTATTACTTAGTAAGTAACATTAGATGTTGACCATTGTAGAAAAGACTTAACTTACTGAAGTCAAATGTGAGAGTGATAAACTATAAAAGGAACTATATAATTAATAAGCCGAAAATACCATTTAATTACTTCCATATAAGTGCAATAGGATGTAAAAATCATTTGCAAAGTATTTGATACTTAATGGTTCTGTTGTTTTCTTATCGAAGAAAGTTATCCTATAACTTACAGTGGGAACGATATTTGATATCGATTCCAGAAATTAACATTAAACCATAGATCTAAGATTGTTCATAGCTTACTACGATCAATTTTGGAACTTGATAGAGCTTTCATTATGAATCGTTCATAAAATGTGCAAATGGTTTACGCAACAAAAGCACAGTGAGCTTATTAAAGGTTTGACCTTTATAGTATGACAATGAGAAAAGTTATACTCAGCAATATATTGTAGATTCTGAGGAAACTTGTCTCTAGTCGCACTGATTGAATAATTTAAGATATGTTCATTAATGATGATATTAAATTGTGTGTTTTAGCCAAAGAATACAAAGTGGCATTTTTGAATGACTTCTTCGGATAAGAGATCAGTTGTGATTTCTTAGTTTGAAGAGTTCGTTTTGAAATGGCCATGAAGTTTGTATTCTGCTAAGATTACAATTTAGTATATTAGCTTGTAGAGTCTATTGTAGACTCAGATGAGCTTTCTGGAAATTTATGTTTTCTAATTTTGATATTAGTCAGATTGTCTGATTTTATCAAAGCATAGAGAATGAGATGTTTATGAGGTAAAAGGTTTACCTGAGTCATATTTTCTCCGTGAAAGCAGTGTGAGTGGTCTCTATTATATTCAATATAAAGTTTTATATATGATATAAAACTAAGAGACTTGAGAGATGCTCCCATTAGTCGTACATTAGATATGCTCTAATAAAGGACACAGTGGGACTATCTATGTGACAGTTAGTATAACTGTTTGACAGTTAGTATGTCTATAATATATAATATTCATCTTTTGTAAATGATGATTCCTTTGTCGAAAGAGAAATTGATTAGAATGTCTAGTCAATCTTATGCATCATAGAATGATGGCATAATGAATATTATATTTAGTGCGATTATAGATATAAATTTAATCGTAATTGTTACGAGTTATTTTGATGCCCTGTAGACCATAAGATAGGTCCTGAAACATGTTCTTTATTATCTTTGAGATATTAAGACCAAGTTTCTTATTAATAGAGAATAAAATTCACAACAATTAGGGTCATATTATTTTTGAGGTTAATTATGACGTTAGACATTCTACGTCATAAAAAGTCAGAAAAGATACAGTGGGAGTGTCACAGAGGATTCTACTTTGTGAGTAGAATTATATGCAACTTATAAAATATTGACTTATGAAGTTGCATGGTGACCTTATAGATTAGAAGTTTGATATTAATGTTGTGTTTGCGGTTATCTACATAGTATTTTGGATCTGATCCATAAATACTTAGACAACTTAGTAGCTGAAACACAATATTGATGTGGCATCTGAGTCATATTGATGTAGAACTTAATTTCTACAAAAATATGAATGATGCTGGCTAAGGGAAGCAATTGGGTTTGTTTGACAAACTCAATATGTTATAGCGAGCTTACTTATTGTTGCCTACCTTTTGAGCGCTAGATGAGTTGTTGAGGGCCATGCTGATATGATACACATTAAGATGTGAATATGATACCGTGGATTGGCACTAGAGCACATGGGAGAAATTGTTAGTGTTGGTGCTAGAAGCGCCAATCCGGATCGTATTTATGTCCGATTCATGAATACGAGCATTATCTTTTTCCATAATATTATTTATTTATGGTTGCACCTCTTGTCTTTTATTATATATATTCGATCTAATTCATTAGATTGAAACTAAATCATGTTTACTGATATATATATATATATATATATATATATATATATATATATATATATATATATATATTAGACAAAGACCCAATAATATATAGTGTAGTGCGCAATTACAACGTAGCTTTTATTTGACATTAGGAAGTGTCACTATTAGATATATATTACCAAATAAATATTCATGGTCAAGATTTACTGACACGGGTCGGTTAGTAAAATTCACTGAGACCAGTACATGTCGTATATCGGACTTGGTCTGATAGTTGATCCCAATGAACCAAGAGTCTCGGGAGACTCGTACAGACGTGTAGATATTTATTTGATAAACACTGAAAAACTCATCGAAGATTACCTAATAGATAGTACACCAACATCAATAGGAATCTTCTCGGGTTGAGTAGCATAATGATTCTTGACTTGAGATACCACTGTGGATATATGAGTTATCCTCCACACTTAGATGGAAGTCACGTCGCCGATCTATTAAGATCAGACCTCCGCTGTTCGTTGGGTGTGGACTAATGCTCATGATATCATGTGTGTATCAAGATAGGATCCATCAGTCCTGTGTACATGGCATATGTATTCATTATATGATTAGAAATCTGTTAAATCCATGGCCGTGGTATACTTCAGAAGTAAGTTCCGAGTGTTATTTAGAAGATTGCTAATATATACGTCGACATGATTATACCTATAGAGATTTGACGTTTATATCTATATCTATGGGATAATTTAGATACCTGTGATGGAGGGATTATACGTATGTAATGACCTCGACCTGTATGATTCAGCGAGTTTATCCGTAGTCGTCATAATTTACGGGTGGGTAAATTATGGACACGAAATTGGATTTCGTGACGGATATGCCTGAATCTAGAGAGTCTCACTAATGAAATATACTCGTAGAGCACTATGGCAACTTTTATGAATAATACTGATTTTGTATAAATCGTTTAACCGTTAAAAGAAAAATACATGCAAATGGACCTAATGGTCATTTCCTAATTAATTTGTATTTGTATTTAATATTTGATATTATTAAATACACATTAATTAATTATCAAATAGAGATATTTGACATATATCATTAATATATGTATTTGAGATATTTAATGTAAATATAATAAATATATTTAAGATATTTGTATTTAATTATTTAATTGTTTAATTGTTAAATAATTAAAATAATTGAAAAATAAATATCTTTATCATGATTAAAGTTAGGAAATGGCATGATTTGGTTGGTTCACTTGTTGATTCACTTTTTGATAAAGGTTATCAAATAGAACAAGTAAACTTTAACGAATCAAATTGGAACAAAAATTAAATATTTGATATTTATTTATTCACATTTTCGGCCATAGCAAAAATGGAATAGAAATTATTTTTTGTTTCATTTTTGTTACATAACACAAGTGACCAAATATTTACTAAGAAAAGTTTGAGAGAAAGTTGTAGAATAAAAAGGAAAAGCTTGGGAAAAAATTGATTTTGTAAGTATTTTCTTATTTTCTTCAACTTTAAAATTGATTCCATGTTTTTAAGCTTTAATATGTGTTGCCTATAATTTTCTCTACTCTTTATTTATGTAAATTAATTGATTGGAAACTTGTTGAATTGATGTTGCATGTGTGTATGGAATAAGTATGCGTATAAATGGTTATTAAGCATTTTTTTCATTAATTAGTAATCATGTTGCCATTATAGAGTTTTAAGGCCATTCATTTATGACCTATAATTTTTCTTGAGTTATTTCAAGTGATGAGACTTGTTTGGTGTGTCAAAGAATTGATTGAAATATTGAATTTATTCAATTTTATGTAAATTGATCAATTGGAGTAATTTGTGAAATTAAGGTTCTTAACCTATTCCACTTTTGGGGCTTTTCATATATGTGATATATTATGATGTGTATATGATGTATATTAAATTTGAGATTGATTGGATTTGATCTTAACTTGTTTTGAACAAGATTGGACTAAATTGTAAAATTTGAAAATCTTTTGGGCTTCTCGGCAATTTTGTCTTTTAAGGGGATTTTGTTGTAATTTGTATTTTGATGTGTTGGACATGTTGAAAATCATTTAGAACTGATTTGGAATCATCCAAAATTATATTTGACAATTTGAGGACTAAAATGAACAAAATACAAAGATTATGGGTCAAACGGTAATTTTCAAGAAAAATAATTACCGGAAATTATTTCGGAGTGAAATTATGCGAAAAGGGTGAAAAACGGCTTTACCGGGTGACGGCTGCCCAAACAGTGAACTGGTCACTGTTCGGGCAGTCCACGAACTGTCCAAATATTTTTGGGGCTGACCTAGGCAGTCCCCATGTGCATTGGTCAGTCGGTTCGGCCGGAAACGCGTTTTATGCTATTTTAAGGAAAAATATTTTCGTAAAAGTTTCGCGGAGTTTCTATATTATTTATGTCGTTATATGATATCGAATAAATAAGTTTAGGTGAAATATGAATGAATTATTAATATTAGATATTGAATAATTTATTCGTAAGTTTTAAAATTTTAAACTACGATTTCACCCGAACCGTGCTTCTTCCGCTTCACCGCCTTGATAAAACCCCAACAGTAACGTGGTAACATGAACTGAAAAATGTATCATGAACTAAAAATATGCATGTAAAATGTAAACATGAAAACGTGATTGTAAACTGTAAAACATAATGAGCTGAAAACTAAATTTTAATTTGAAAACAAAAATATGAGTTTGAAAACTGAATCATGAAACTTGAAAACATGAGCAGGGACTGAAAGCGTAGCATGAACTGAAATTGTATTCCTCAACTGAAAACATGAACATGATCTGAATCTATATACACGATCTAAAATCTGTAAACTGATTTTCATGAAAAATCTCACCAATGTCGTAACATGGGGGCGTGAAACCTACTTAACGGGACCTAGAACCGATAAGCAGGGGAACATGAACATGAAATGCTGATGAACGGAAAATATATCAATATTTACCGCCCCTTTTACTTAATATTTTGTTTAGTTTCTCGGGTTTGATGAACGTTTTGATGTGTTTTAGTTTATTTTGGAGATAAAATAATATTGGGACACAATGAAATCATTTAGGACGAAATATGGGTCAAATAAGGGCAAAAATTGGACTTGACATATTAATTTTGGAGATTGGAAACTTGAAATGACGTTTTAACGAAGTGCAGTTTTGGAAATTCCAGTTTTGTGCATCTGTCTTATTTTGGGCATAAAATTTTACTCCGATATCGGATTGAGATGATTCAAGTTCCAAATTAAAGAAGACTCAAAGATATACAACTTTGAAAGACAAAATAATTTCGAATTCTGAAGATTTCATGCCCGAAATGGATGAACCAGCCAGAAGTGTGTTGTGTGTAATTATTAAAGTCATTTTCAATCATTTTCAAAGCAAAAAATAAATTAATAAATAAATAATAAAAATTATCAAATCACCACAAACATGATAAGCAATTAGTGGAGCAATTAATAATGGATTTGGTGGATGATTTGATGGAGGCATAATTTTGCCTAAAAATACCAAGCCATTTCATTTGTAAATTTATACTTTTTTTAAGGAATTCCTTAAGAATACTAAGAAGATTGTATCTTATTTGTTTATTTACAGCTTTCAGTAATTAATTTCCGCTTTCGCACTTTCTTTTCTTTACTTTTCAGTTTTTACTTTCCGCAATTTACTTTTACGCATATTACTTTTCTTTCTTTAATTTTCAGTTTTTACTTTTCAGTAATGAGGAGGTAACTCCCATTTGCTGGGGTAAAAGGTAAAACTTTTATTACTAATATTTAGATTAATCTCCCTTAATTATAATATAAACTTGTTAAAACCTAACTTAACGAGGATACCGCCATATTGGTCGGTTGGTAATTATTTAAATTGGTTTTAACCTGACTAAACTGGATACCGCCTGATTGGTCGGTTGGTAATTAATTATTAATTTGACTTAATCTGGATACTGCCTATATGGCTGGTTGGTAATTATCATGAAAAGTTAATATGTTATATTAAGGGAGATATCTAAAATAGAAGTAATAAAAGTGGATCCTTTTACCTCAGCATTTTCTTTTATTGTACTTTTACTTTATTTACTTTTCAGCAATTTACTTTCAGCATTTACTTTTCAACAATTAACTTTCAGCAATTTACTTTCAGCATTTACTTTTCAGTAATTTACTTTCAGCATTTACTTTTCAGCATTTAATTTTCAGTATTTAATTTCAGCATTTACTTTCCATGATTTACTTTTCAGCAATTTACTTTTCAGCATTTACTTTATGTCTTTTATTTTTTACTAGCCCTAGTTATGTGTCGTAACTAAGTTAGTTATCAGGGGTTGTGATGAATTCTAATATCACCGGTTTATAAGGGGTTATTTTATAGTTTGGGTAATTTAAAGGTTTACTTATTAAGTCTTAAGCTTAATGTTTCTTGTTGTCTGATCACCAATAAGATTGATGTGGTAAATCTAAAGTAAACTTGACAAAGGAATTTTAGGTTTCAGCCTTAGACTTAATAGCCCACGATCTTCCTTGAGGATAGATAACCTTTTAATAGATTTCCTTACAGGATAGACATATACATGTCGGGCGGGGGTAGCCATAATTGGAACTTAAACTTAATGAATCCAGGTAATTTGGTTGACATAGACATATGGTTCAATTGGGTTATACTGGGTATTCGCGTCTGACCATCGACAGAGGCTTTCGCATAATTTAGTGTTCCAGGTTAGTAAACCAATTTATTACACAAACATAAAATAATCACTTCATCTTTTAAAAGATATTAGAAAGATTCACAACCCTACATCTTTGAGTCTTTTGTTATTTTCCTTAGTATTTTCTTTTGTTTATTTTATTTATTTTAATTAAGGAAAACCACATTCAACCAATCAAACAATCGTTCTCTTCTCCATTTAATTAGATATTTGTAAATAAATAGATTCATCAATTAATAACAACAGTAGGAATTAAGTCCTCGTGGGATAGATATTTTTATACTACTTGAACGATACGTGCGCTTGCGTTATACGTGTGTGCTTACGCCGGTCAAATGCCTAAGAGGGTCACTGAAATACCATTAGGCCTGCTGAGCTGAGCATACACAAGATAGTTATACATGAGGGAATGATACTCTACTAGTGGTTTGAAAACATTTTGTTTCTTATTCTTGTAAACTATTTACTGAAAAATTAAATTGAAAATCATGGAAATTTTGAACTTTAAAACATATTTCAAGAAAATGTAAGCTGAAAACATAATAAGTGTGTAGACACTGTATTTTTACGCATAGCCGGATAATGAGTCTCCTATGAGAATACATCTGAAAGTTTGAAAAAATTACAAGGTCTAATGCCAGAAGGGAAAGAAACCTACAGAAGTCCAAAAGAAACGGTCAAATCTAGGACGAATGTCATCTACATCCGCACTTTGTCGGATATCATATATGATAGGATAAACATCACCATCAAATCTGGCCGGACATTCTACAAGTCAGGCCGGATGTACCTCAGTTTCCAATTTTGTAGAGAGATGCAATCTCTTTCTTTGTTAAGCTCAAATCCTATAGAAACAACAGTTTCCTCTTAAAAAAATAACTTCTCTAAGTACCTTTTGCTAAAATAAGAGTTTATTTTATCAGAGAAGGCTTTCCTCATTAAACCAAGACCTAAACTCTATATATATAAAAAAAAAAAGGAAGCTCACATTCAATGGAAATGAAAGAGGCGACTTTTAGACCCTATACCTTTTGAATCATTTTTTTGGAGAAACAGAGGAATTGACGTATACTTTCAGAGAACCAAACATCCTAACCTTCAACTGTTTCTTTTTTCCAAACCTTCAAATGTAACTTCAAGGAGCCATAACCACAGTACTCCAGCACAAAACCAAACTACTCATTTGACTTGCAGAAATATTTTGAGAGCCAGGTGCCTTTTAAGGTACAACCTAAGGGGACTTAATATTTGAATTTCGCATCATCTATTAATTATTTTTAGTGACGCTGCATATCCGGCTAGACATATGTATGTCCGACTGGACATGTATTCGTCACATAGTAAGTCCGGCCGTTAAACTGGCTACACCGAGCAATTTATTTTTTGTGGTATAAAGGATGGAAACCCCGGACATAAATTCCATGGCCAATCCTGAAGGAACGGTAGTATGGTTTACACTCGGAATACAAATGTATGTACCACATGGAAATAGACGTGCAAGACTTCGAGCTCATGTTTTGTTTCTTTTATGCTTAAACATCCATTATTTATCATTATCTGTTATTATTATGCTAATTATTGTCTTTGGTGATGTGGTGATCGATGTGTTTTTTGAGTTCCTAGAACATGCCCAAAGGATCTCTAACATGAAATATGTGTGAATAATCAAAATAAGAATGTGGAATTAAACTTACATTGATTGGCTTTATGGATGTGGTTCAAAACTTTTTGAATCCTTTGTATGAATGTTGAGCTCCAAGCTTCCAAGTGTGTTCCAAACTCTTGGGATTGGTTTCCCTAACACCTTGAATGACTCATTTTTGTGCTAGCAATGAAGAAATTTTGAAGAAAAATTTCCAAGGGGAGAGGGAGAAGTTTCGGCAATTGAGAATGCGGGAGAGAGAGTTTGTTTTGATTTTGAGTTATGTAAATTGATTTTCCAAAAGTCAATTACCATTTACCAAAAATAATATTTGGTATATGTCATTCACAAATCAAGCTTGTGTGTTTTACAAGCTTTCAACAAACCACCAACTTCTATCAACCAAAAGCTAAATAAAGTTGACTAGTGATGTGACTTGGTGGGCCCCACTTTAAATTCAAAATTCGAGTGGGCCCGCTAAACACATTTCAGGCTCGGGTTCGTTTAATTTCGAATTAACGAAATTTCCGCTACGACATAATTAAATCTAATTTAATTAAATAATTATGCCTAGTAAATTATTATTAAAGTCGCTTACGAATTAATTCTAAATTAATTCGTTCGCCCGAATTAAAATCTAATTTTAATTTCGCGTTGAAATCTAATTTCAATTAATATATCGAATATATTATTTAATCGATTAATTCCAAATTAATCGTTTTCTCTCTTCTAATCGAATTTTATTCCAGATAAATTCTTGCCGTAATTAATCCTAGATTAATTTTCTCTCTCTTATAATTAATCCCAGATTAATTCTGCTTGAGTCAAACGTCATCGGTGAATCTTCGGGAAGCGACCCATGAGATTTCTGGATATGTTGGCAGTAAATCCGGTCGTCGGACTATCTGAACATGTACGTATCTGGTACCACGTTCTTACCGATTTACAAGACATGGTTGGCTTGTAGAAAAGCACCGTGTCTACCCAATTCTTCAGAAATATTCTTTTAAGGAATACATAATCTATACCAGATGTAGTATACTAAGTATTGCGTATTGCGATCCAGTATCAGAAGTCACATGCTAGGCCTGGGGCTGGAATAGTGTATGTCCCATACGAAGCATATATCGGATCACTAGCAACTAGTCTCTTTAATCGGATAATCATGACCATGTCATATTATCCCGATAGTTGCAACATATTAGAGTACCAGTTCCGTATCCCTGCGTGATCATCATCTCCATATGACTGAAGTGATACTTTCATCTTGACATCACACCCAATACACTACGATTCTCAATAAACCCAGAATAGGCGTCCTCAGAACCTGTTAAAGTCTCGGATGACCAAAACCAAAGCGTACTGATTGTCGCAAGTATTAGCGATGCAAGTCTCAGGTTAAGACCAAATACACTTACCCTGATTCGGATTCCCATAGACACATAGTCATACTACCAATGGGATTCCGAGGGATCTATCCAGAGCGAAGCTGTTCCCGTACCATCGGTGAACAGAACCTCCTATTACACTTGCATGAGTATCCAATACTCAAATATATGAGAACTATACTGTTACGCTTCCATAACGTGCACAAGTGTAACACTAGTCTATTCCGCATTATCGATGTCCAGTCTCGATAATACTACGACTAGGGATATTTAATGATTAAACCTTTAGTGGATTGACATTGTCTCATATCTTATTAATCCGGAACTAATCATAAGGACTTTCATCATTTATATATTCAAGTAATCTAATTACAAAATGATAAAATTGCAATTTCCTTTGTCACATAGTTAATTTGTACAAAAACCACAATGTCTTTTACAAATAGTGATGCTATGGGTCATAATTGTCCAATAATATCCCACTTGGCCTATAGCCAATCACTCAAGTATCTAACACCCGAACTATGTACATGTCGCTCAAACTTTTACTGAGGAATAGCCTTCGTCAGCGGATCTGCAATGTTGTCATATGATGTGACCTTCTCGATCTTCACATCACCATGATGTATGATCTCACGAATCAGATGGAAACATCGAAGTACATGATTTGATCGTTGATGAGACCACGGTTCCTTAGCCTGTGCTATAACCCCGTTATTGTCACAATACAAAGGAACTGGCTCAGCTGCTAACGAAACTACTCCTAATCGAATTATGAATTTACGGATCCAAACTGCCTCTTTTGCTGCCTCAGCTGCAGCGATGTATTCCGTTTCTGTTGTTGAATCGGCAACAGTCTCTTGCTTGGAAGATTTCCATATCACTGCTCTGTTATTCAAACAAAATATGTACCCGGATTGCGACTTACAGTCGTCTTTATCGGTTTGGAAACTTGCATCGGTAAACCTAGTTACCTCATGTTCTACATCTCCATAGATTAAGAAAGCATCCTTAGTTCGTCTAAGATACTTAAAGATGTTCTTTACCGTAACCCAGTGACCATCATCTGGATCAGCCTGATAGCGACTACACATACTCAAAGCATACTAGACATCAGGTCGCGTACATATCATGACATACTTGATCGATCCGACTGCAGAAGCGAACGGGATCCGACTCATTTTGTCTCTCTCATCTTGAGTTTTAGGACACATGTCCTTAGATAGGGTGACGCCATGTGACACTGGCAACAGTCCCCTCTTAGACTGATCCATTGTGAATCTCTTCAACACTTTGTCAATGTATGTGCTCCGGGAGAGTCCAAACAGCTTTCTAGATCTATCCCGGTAGATCTTTATTCCCAGAATAAAGGCTGATTCTCCCAGATCTTTCATGGAGAATTTTAATGAAAGCCAAGCTTTCATCGATTGTAGCATGGGAATGTCATTGCCAATAAGCAATACATCATCTACGTAAAGGACAATGAATGTCAGCGCTCTCCCACTAACCTTCTTATATACACAAGGATCATCCTTATTTTGAACGAAATCATATTCTTTTATGATCTCATCAAAACATTGGTTCCAAGAACGCGATGCTTGCTTCAATCCATAAATGGATCGATTTACCTTGCAAACCATGTTTGCATATTTTGGTACGACAAAATCGTCAGACTGTTGCATATAAACATTCTCCAAAAGGTTTCCATTAAGGAAAGCGGTTTTGACGTCCATCTGCCATATTTCATAATCGAAATATACAGCAATAGCAAGCATTATCCGAATGGATTTAATCATGGCAACAAGTGAAAAAGTTTCGTCATAATCGACACCATGTCTTTGACGATACAATTTCGCTACAAGCCTAGCTTTGTACGTTTGTATGTTGTCATCCATGTCAGTCTTCTTCTTGAAGACCCATTTGCAACCAATAGGCTTTACGCCTTCTGGTGCATCGACCAGTGTCCAAACTTGGTTGGTATACATGGATTCCATTTCGGACTTCATGGCTTCTTGCCATAAAGTGGAGTCGATATCTTGTATCGCTTCCTTATACGTAGCTGGTTCGTTATCCTCAATAAGATTAATATCCACATGAGGTGAGATCAGAAACCCATACCTCTCAGGTTGTTTTCTGACTCTCTCCGACCTACGTGGTTCTTGTGTATTAGAAGATTGTGGTACAGTCTCATCCCTGATGAACTATTCGTGTTCCGTTAAGGAATCGGTGCCAGGAACAGTATCGCTCCGATTTTCATCGAGTTCTACTTTCCTCCCACTTACCACTGCATTTAGGAATTCATTTTCGAGGAAAACCGCATGTAGAGAAACAAATACTTTGTTCTCTTGTGGGTTGTAGAAGTAATATCCTTTGGTTTCCCTAGGATAACCTACAAATAGGCACTTATCTGATTTGGGTTCTAGTTTGGTACCATCCAGACGTTTAACGTATGCCCAGCATCCCCAAATCTTCAGGAATAGGAAACCCGGTTTCTTTCCTGTCCATATTTCATATGGAGTCTGTTGAACAGATTTTGACAGAACCTTATTCAAAACAAGTATTGCATTGTTCAATGCATATCCCCATAAGGAAATTGGTAGCTCTGTACGACTCATCATAGACCTTACCATGTCCAACAAAGTTCGGTTTCTCCGTTCGGACACACCGTTTAATTGAGGTGATCCGGGAGGAGTCTACTGTGAAAGAATACCATACTCTTTTAAGTAATCGAGAAACTCATTGCTCAAGTATTCTCCACCATGGTCCGACCGTAATGTTTTAATACTTTTCCCGGTCTATTTTTCTACTTCGTGTTGAAACTCTTTGAATTTCTCAAAGGTTTCCGACTTGTGTCTCATAAGATACACATAACCATAACGCGATGAATCATCCGTAAAGGTTACGAAGTATTCATATCCACCTCTAGCCTGGCTAGACATGGGCACATACATCACTATGAACGAGGGCTAACAGTTTGGTGGCACGTGCACCTTTACCGCTAAAATGTGTTTTAGGCATTTTGCCTAATAACAAGATTCATAGACGTCATATGAATTTGGATCAAATCCGTCCAAGTATCCACTCTTTGAAAGTGTGGATATACGAGTCTTGTTAATGTGTCCCAGACGACAATGGCACATATAAGTTTCATCTTTGTTACTTAATTTAAGCCTTTTGTTTGTCATATTATATGTTTGAGATTGATTTATATTCAAAATATAAAGACCATTATTTACATAAGCACCCAAAAACTGTCCAGAAACTGTCCCAAAACTGCACCTAAAAACAGTCCAGAAACCGCCCCAAACAGTGACGAAAACTGCCCCCGAACAGCCCTCTAAAATCGCCAAAACAGTCCCCGAATACACCAAAATAGTGACCAACAATACGGCAGCGAAATCGCGAGGAAATAGCAGCAAAACAGAGTCAAAATAGTAGCTTGAGCAGCGAAACAACGAGGTAAAACGCAAACCAATGAACCATAAAAGTTGCGGTGTGATAGCCCTTCCGACGGCCGTGAAACGCGAGTTCGAAAGTCGACATAAAAGGTTAGACCTTAGGGTATTTTCCACATTCGTTTTCTGTTTTATTTTCATTATTTATTGAGTATTGTTAGCATGATTGTTATGTTAAAATGCATGTTGTGGCCCTTGAGTAGATAAATATGCATGGATTACGAAATATTGTATGTTGTGGCTTTGGAACAATATGAAAGATGTGTCAACTCTCGCGGTATATCAGATGGAAACCCGGACATAAATTTCATAGCCGATTCCGAATGGACGGTAGTATGATCTGTACTCGGGATACAATTCCACGTACCGCTTGAGTAAACGGCACCTTCTTTTGTTTTATGTTGCTTTGATTTATTTATTATTCGTCATTTAAATTCCACATGTTACTTGTTTATGTAATTATGTGATCGAGCGCATGGGCTTAGTAAGTTAGATTAAAGGTCCCCTATTTGGAGGGTTAAAATCCTTTACCACGATGCTTTGCCGCGCCGGTTGATGTGTGTTCGGTTGGATGTAAGATATGTCCAATCGGGCATACTAAGTTTGATATTATTGTCTTTATTCTTTGTATGCATGATGCGATCGAGCGCATGGGCTTAGTAAGTCGGATTAAAGGTCCCCTATTTGGAAGAGTTAAAATCCTTTACCACGATGCTTTGCCGCGCCGGTTGATGTATATTCGTTTGAATGTAAGATGTGTTCAATCGGGTATACGAAGTTTCATATAGTTATCATTGTCTTTGTACGCATTGTAATGAAAGGCGCATGGGCTTATTGTGTTGGATTAAAAGGTTCTCCGCCTAGGGGAAGAAAAGCCTAAAAGGCTACCATTACCACGATATTTGCCGTGTCTTTCATCTATTGATTGCATCATTTACCTTAATCTTGGCTTAACGTAGTATAATTCATATATCCATGTTATGATAGCATTTGAGTATTATTTCTTGTAGTCTATTGGATGGAAACCCAGACGTAAATTCCGTAGCCGATTCCGAATGGACGGTAATGCGGTTTGTACTTGGGATATAATTCCACGTACCACTTGGAAAAGTGCTCACATGTGTGTTTGTGTCCATATTAGTTATCTTCTTTTGCACCACGTCATAGCATGCTTACTTTAATGCCTAATTGCATCATTAAGTGTCTTTTTGCATTATGTACTTAGTTGACTCTTTTATTTGTGCATGGACATGTAATGGCTATTTGTTTATGATATGTCTATGAAATCACATGTTCGCCATTATTTGATTCGCCTTTATGTGTGCTTGTGTGGTTAGTGTGTGCTTGTGTTTCCATGAATACAATATGCCAATGAAGTTGTATGTTCGTTGCTACTTTGATGTACTTTCAAGCATGCAATCTTAGATGTGAAATATATGCAAATTTAGGTGTAAGTTTTATTTTTGTGCATATGAATTTAGAAGCATGATACTCTTGGAAATAAGTGTTACTTAAGCTTGATTAAATTATTACACAAATCCTTTCATTACAAGTGACATAAGTAAGGGACCATTCCGAACCCAACGGTTTGAGGTCTTCCCTTGCGAGGGGTGAGTGCGGCCTTAAATCTCATTTTCCCGGTTCACACCGGGTGGCGACTCCATTATTCTCCGATTTAGTCCCCCATGGCTACTCCGTACTCCCGACCGGGCCGCGAGCCCGGGACAGCATGAATCATCCAGTTTCTGTGTCCCACAGACTGTGGGACACAGGAACTGGGCGACGCATGTTGTCCCACAGTCTGGCGACTCCACTGGGGATAGAGAATCGGCCCCGAAATATTATCTTGTAATGTTTGGATTTATGTTCTAATTGACCGTGTTTATAGTGGATAAAATGAGGGTTTAATCAAGGGCATTTTGAGGCTAGGTAATGGTTTGGTGTCTTCCTTCATTCACTACCTTTCTAGAAGGAAAAGCTGTGAAGGCACCTATATAGCCATCTACCCGTAGCCTATTGTAATGGACTAATTTGGAGGACTCGTTGTTTATTCCTGTGACCAAGCGATAAGAGCCTAAGAGGCTAGGGTACTTAAGAGAGCCTCGCTCCACCCTCCCTCTGGGGAATCTACAACGGGAAATCCATTTGATAGTCAGTCACACACCATAGCTCATTGGCACGTACCTTAGTGTATAAAAAAGGGTGCGCTCACTTGGTCGCTCGAACCCTTGATTGGGGAGACCTAGTTGTGGGCCATCCTTCGCCGGTGAGAGCGGGGTTGTATGGTTAAAGTAACAATTATTTCCTTGAGTATGTGCTTATGGACCATCCTCATTTGGATGCAGTTGGACTATCGTCAGAAATGCGAACTTGCTGGGCCATTTAAACTGGGGCGAGTTCGTACCTTATGACCATTAGGCCCAAAGCTTCTGAAATGTTGATGGGCCATTCTGTAGAAATCATTGTTTTATGTTTGCATTATCTTTCTTTTATGCTTGTGTTTGGGAACATCGTCGTTTGGATCCATTCGGACCATTTGTCATGGGATGTGGGCTTGTTGGGCCATTCAAACTGGGATAAGAACGTATCCTATGACAGTTAGCCCAAAAGCTTCTAAAATGATGATGGGCCAATTTGTATGAAAATTTTAATAAATTGATATATTCATTGTATCACATGCGTCTAATTCATTTCATGCATACACGCATCATGCTAACCTCTTGTGTTCTAAAAAGCCATCATAGATTCCCGTTGGGTTGGGAAGAGTGAAGACTCACTAAAAGACCGGTAAAAAATATGAGTACATCCGATAACGAGGTATCCCGGATAGATCAGTTAGAAAATGGTTTCGCCAAGATTACCGAACAGTTGCAAGCCTTGACTACTGCAATGGCAAATATGGCTGTGCCCCGTGGTGGGGGAAATTCTGAGAATGTGAGGCGCGAGGAGCCTCCGAATGGGTTGGGGGATGATATCTCCGCTTTTGATGACGACATGGTAGAGTATGCGACAGGCAAAATGATTGGGTCTAAGGCAGAATTTCAGAAGCTTCGGGATCAGGTTGAGTCAGTTACCCGCAAAATGAGGGGTAAACATGAAGAGTTGTTAGATTATGAGGCAATGACCTTCGGAGAACAGCTGCCAGCTCAGTTTAAAATGCCTGACATGGCCAAGTTTAATGGGAATGGAGACCCGAGAATCCATCTGCATCAATATGTCTCAGTCATGAGTTCAGTAGGCCTATCACAGCGCCAAGTCCAAAAGATGTTTGGGATGTCACTCGAGGGGGCACCTGTGGTTTGGTATCATAGCCTTGAGAAGAAGGTTAAGGAAGATTGGAGGGAACTAGCTGATGCTTTTCTGAAGCAGTATGTTACAGACTTAGAGATTGACTTGTCACTCCGTGATTTGGAGAACACTAAGCAGAAGCCAGAGGAAAGTTTCAAAGAGTATGTGGATCGCTGGAGAAGCCAGCTTTTGAAAATGCAGACTCGGCCCTCAGAGAAGGACCAAATCAAAATGATCATCAAGGGCACCAAGCCCTCTATTTATAGTAAGCTGAGGAGGATGACTTCGATGATTTCTGATTTTCGACAGTTGAGGGAAACTGTAATGGATATTGAGGAAGAAAGGGCTGAAAACAGAAAGTTTTATGGCCAGAATAGAAGAACTTTTGGGGGGCCTTCTGAGACCAAGCCCGCTACTGCCGAGGTCGCTACCGTCAAGAACAGACTATTCTCCAATCTTGGTAGACCTTTGTCAAATGTATTTGAAAAGCTGAAAATGCAAGGACTTCTAAAACCTTTGGAACCTAGGCCATTTCCGAACCTTGTGCCACCATACCTCAACCTAAACCAGTATTGTTACTTCCATCAAGAAAAAGGCCATGACACCGACAACTACACCCGCCTTAGGCATGAGGTCCAAAACCTCATTGACTCCCATAAAATACCCAATCCAGAAAAAGAACAACCCAACACACATATGAACCCTCAACCATAAAGCCACTCAACCACCCAGGCTTCTTGCATTGAGATAAAGGATAACAGTGAAGAACCATAGGCCAAGGAAGAAGGCAATGTTGCGAATGATGAAGTTATTCCTCCTAGTTTATTTGATCCTGCATTTTTAATATAGAAATTGATTTAGTCTACATGTTCGAACCTTTTCTTAATGATAATAAAGACGTTCATTTCGCTGAATCTCTTCTGCAATATGAGTATATTTGAGAAAAGCATTCAACCTTGGTACTATGAAATTCAGTGATGTTTAGAACACGGGGAATCCTCGGAATAAACAAGCAGAAAAGAAAAGGTAGCCATTCAGAAATTGGGAAATGGGGGCAGTAAGAATATCAGACTTGGAAGGGAATTAGTTCACCAAGCCGATCAACGTAGACAGATTGAAATAGTGGCTTGCCGGAGGAAAAGAAGACTGAGCAGTCACCAAGAGAATTGGTAGAAGACCTAACCCGACGGGATAGGAACATTCATGCATGTATACATGTAACACATTTTGCATCTTTTTGTGTTTGTTTTGTTTTGTGTTCACAGGTTTTGAAGAAGAAAAGAGAAAGCGACAAAGAACAAACTAATCAGAAACGGTAAAAAGCACAGTATCGGATTTGGGTAATAATCCCAGGGTTGAGGCCCATTTGAGTTTGAGTTTTGGGTATGGCACTATGGGGGCGAGGCCCATATTAGTGTGGGACACAGGATCTGGGGCGACGCATGCTGTCCCGGGCTCGCGGCCCGGTCGGGAGTACGGAGTAGCCACAGGGGACTAAACCGGAGAATAATGGAGTCGCCACCCGGTGTGAACCGGGAAAATGAGATTTAAGGCCGCACTCACCCCTCGCAAGGGAAGACCTCAAACCGTTGGGTTCGGAATGGTCCCTTACTTATGTCACTTGTAATGAAAGGATTTACGTAATAATTTAATAAGGCCTAAGTAACACTTATTTCCTAGAGTATCATGCTTCTAAATCCACATGCATGAAATTAATCATCACAACATACAACATCACATGGCAATCTCATGAACATATTCCAATCATATGATATGGAAAACTAAGAACAACCTAATCATGCTTGGGTACTATCTCATGAATACATCAAATGGATAAATGCAGGAATACAAATAATATGATTGACTACATAATGCAAGAGAGATCACCCAAGAGGCAATTATGCATGAAATATGATGAGACAGACTCAGTTCAGTGTGTGCGCGTTCGTGTAGCGTTCGTAAACTCGTTCGAACGGTAAACAGAAGGTTCGCGTTCATGTAGCGTTTGATAACGCGTTCGAACGGGACCAGACATGATGATACAAAATGCATGCGCGTTCGAGTAGCGTTTGATAACGCGTTCGAACGGTAAATAGAAGGTTCGCGTTCGAGTTGCGTTCGATGACGCGTTCGAACGGTAACTGGCAGATTACATACATTCATATGGTTTTAGATACCGCATTCAAACAGGATCACAACAACGACATATCTAATCACATGGATATCTAAATCATGCATAAATATTAACATACTAAGGACTAAATCATGCTTAAGAATAAATAACGCACTAGGCCTAATCAGGCTAAATAAATAAATAACATACTAACTACATCATGCTCAAATACAAGTTTGGATGAAACGGAATATATGTATCTCTCAAGTGGTATGTGGAGTTGTATCCCGAGTGCAGACCGTACTACCGTCCATTCGGATTCGGCTACGGAATTTACGTCCGGGTTTCCATCCGATATACCACAAAAGAGAACATGCATTCCGTTTATCCGGAATTCACATCATGCCTCAACAAAACGACTCTCATGCAATAAAAAATATATTAAAATAAATAAAAGACAAATGAAAGATAATAAATACAAGGTGCCCTCAGGTCTAACCTTTTATGTCGTCTCTCGGTAGTACGGTGTACGGTCGTCGAAAGGGGGGAAATGCTCCGCAACTCCTCCGGTTACAGGTTCACACCTTTCCTCGCTGTTCCACTGCTCAAGCTACTGTTTTGACTCCGATTCACTGCTGTTTTGACTCTGATTCGCTGCCGCTTTGCTGGTGTATCTGCTGTTGTATTTTAGTTACTGTTCTTGGGATGTTTTGGCTACTTTTTTTGGGTGTGATTTTTGGTGGTGTTCTGGTGTGGTTCGGGGGCTGTTTTGATGAGGTAAAGGGGCTGTTCGGGATGTGTTTTGGTCAAGGCAATGAGGGTTCTTTGGTTTGTGATCTTCGGTTATTGAGAGTGAGGGAGAGTTGTGTCAATAAGCTTGGGTGTTTCTTCTTGCTATCGCCGTGAGTGGCTAGGGCTCTTGGTGTTGTGATTTTCGTGTGAGTTGTGTGTATCTTATGTGTATGAGCTAGCCCCCTCATGTCTTGGTTAGGGGTTGTTTATATAGAGAATGGCTAGGGCTTCACCTTGTCTCACAAGGAAGGGATTTGATTTAGTGTTGAGAAGGAAAGTCAAAGATTGAGGGGGGACAAATTTGGGCTAGATTAGGAATACAAAATATTTAATTTGTTATAATTGATTTTAATTAGGCATGACATCTTTTTAATTTAGTATGTGATTTTGTTTAGTTAGGAAGGAATCTTGTGTAATTGGTGGGTGAATATCTTAATTAAGGAATTAAAATATTTGATTGATTTTAATGTTTATTTTAATTTGGTATGTGATTTTTAGATTTGTTTTGATTTCACCATGTGTTAAATATGTGTTTTAAGTGGGCTTGGGCGTGTGGGCCAAGGCTTGGGCGAATTGGGCTTAATGTGAGGCTACAGCAAAACCAGAATTACCGACACCGTTCGAACGCCTCCTCGAACGCGGCACGAATGCCCGCAATCTGTTTGGCGTTCGAACGTATACACGAACGCAGCACTAACGAAAACAGTGAACCTTATTTATTCTGAATTTCCCCATTCGATGTCCGTTTTCCGTGACCTCCGTGACTTAAAAGGTAGTGTCTCCAAATGAGACTCATCATATGGACTTATATGCAAAAATGCAGTGCCTACAATTAGCATCAACATCAGTCTTGCCGGATATGGCAATCTGGGGGGCGAGGCCCACGTCATTATCAGTAGCTTAGGGACGAGTCACAGGGGGCGAGGCCCACATCAGTATCAGTCTGAGGGCGAGGCCCACATCAGTATCAGTCTAAGGGCGAGGCTCATATCAGTATCAGTCTGGGGGCGAGACCCATATCAGTATCAGTCTGGGGGCGATGCCCATATCAGTATCAGTTTAAGGTGAGACCCATATCAGTATCAGGCTGGGGGCGAGGCCCACATCAGTATCAGCCTAGGGACGATGCCCATATCAGTATCAGTCTGGGGGCGAGGCCCACATCAGTATCAGTTTTGGGGCGAGGCCCATATTAGTATCAGTTTTGGGGCGAGGCCCACGTCAGTTTGAGGTCGAAGAACCACTACATCGGTAATAGTTTCGGGAGCAAGGCCAAGGGGAATAAAGCCCACATTCAACACAGTTCGGGAATAAAGCCCACAGTCAGCTCAGATAAGGGAATAAAGCCCACATCCAACACAGTTCGAGAATAAAGCCCACAGTCAGCTCAGATCGGGGATAAAGCCCACATTCAGTACAATTCAGGAACAAAGCCCACAGTCAGCTCAGTTCGGGGATAAAGCCCACATTCAGTACAGTTCGGGAAAAAGGCCCAAGGAATAAAGTCTTCAATCAGTACAGTTCGGGAACCAGGCCCACAGTCAACATAATTCGGGAATACAGCCCAGAGGAATAAAGCTCTCTCTCAGCACAGTTCAGGAATACAGCCCAGGATAATAAAGCTCTCTCTCGGCACAGTTCGGGAATACAGCCCAGGAGAATAAAGCTCTCTCTCAGCACAGTTCGGGAATACAACCCAAGAGAATAAAGCTCTCTCTCAGCACAGTTCGGGAATATAGCCTAGGAGAATAAAGCTCTCTCTCAGTTCGGGAATACAGCCCAGGGGAATAAAGCCATCTCTCAACACAGTTTGGAAAAAAGCCTAGAGGAATAAAGCCCACTTTCAAAGCAGTTCGGGAATAAGGCCCAGGGGAATAAAGCTCTATCTTAACACAGCTCGGGAATAAGGCCCAGGGGAATAAAGCCATATCTCTACACAGTTCGGGAAAAAAGCCTAGAGGAATAAAGCCCACTTACGAAACAGCTCGGGAATAAAGCCCAGGAGAAGAAAGCTCTCTCTCAACGCAGTTCGGGAATAAAGCCCAAAGGTCAAAGCATCTCAGGATAACAAGTAAGTTAAGCAACAGCTGGCGAGCCAGGTAAGTAGAAATGCATTGCATAACTTTGATAGGATTGTTCAAAGTCACACACTGCAAAAGTCCCATCAAAGTGGGGCGACTGTAGGCATTGCTTTTTTTTTTGCATGTGAAACCCGATGATGAGTCTCAGTGGAGGCACTACCTTTTTAGTTAAGGATATTGTGGGAAACGGTCGTCGGAAGGGACTTGGTATTTCGTTAGATCCTTGTTCACTTATTTAGCGTCAAGCTCACCTGTTGGACCTCCGTTTAGATCACCTTTGGCCCAGAGAAAAAAACCACAACCCTTTTAATCTAGCCCATACACGCCTAACCCACTAACCAAGCCAAACCAAGCCACATTAAGCCCAACCAAAAGCCCACACGCCCAATCACCCTAATTACACCCAAATTAAATAAAATATTAGATTAAATATTAATTAGATAATGTATTTGAATTAAATAAAATAATTAAATCATTTACCAATTAAATAAAAAATAATATATAATCATGCCTAATTTAGATAAATCAAATATATTAACTTCCTAACTAAACAAAATCATATACTAAATTAAAAAGATGTCATGCCTAATTAAATTACTCATAACCAATTTAAATATATTGACTTCCTAATCTAACAAATTGTATTCCTAAACCAAGCCAATCAAATATTCAACCTTCCTAATCTAAGCCAATCTTGTCTCCATCAAATCCCTTGCTTTCCTTGTCTAACACCATATCATATCCTCTCTTTAATGCCAAAATCCCTTTCTTGTGAGACAAGGAGAAGCCATAGCCTTTGTCTATATAAACAACCCAAAACCAAAGCCAACCCCCTCTCCAATCTCTCACAAGTCACGGCTAACACAAACAATAATAAACCCTAGAACACAGCAGCTCCCTCCCTTTGCTCATATTCCTCTCGGTAATAAGTACCAACCATCTCTCACCAAACAAACCTACGCTGACCAGCAAGCTCAAGCCTTCAACATAGCCCATCACACTGTAAAACCCCACTCACGCACCTAGCCACCTGCTCACTCATCCATCATGCTATAGCCACTCAACACGTCCCCTCACACTGCCGCACACTCCACCGACTCTCACACATAGGAGCCCTTCAAGTTGCTTCCCACATGTCCCTAAAATCAGCCTCACGCCACACGTAGTAATAGCCCTTCAACATATCACGCCAACTCTCCCTAATCAACACTCACAGCCCTTACCAACAAACCTTACACGCCTCAAAACATGCTCCCTCTTGCAACCCTGCACCACGCCCTCAGCCAAATAATAAATAACCAGTAACCCATCGGCACTTCAGGCTCCAGAAACACACACTCAGCCTCACACCAATCTGCACTGCCAGTGAACTGCCGCGCAAGTAGCCCCCGAAATTGTCCAGAAAAACACCCAAAAACTGTCCAGAAACTGTCTCAAAACTGCACCTAAAAACAGTCCAGAAACCGCCCCAAACAGTGACGAAAACTGCCCCCCGAATAGCCCTCCAAAATCGCCAAAACAGTCCCCAAATACACCAAAACAGTGACCAACAATACGGCAGCGAAATCGCGAGGAGGAAATAGCAGCCAAACGGAGTCAAAACAGTAGATTGAGCAGCGAAACAGCGAGGTAAAAACGCAAACCAGTGAACCAGAAAAGTTGCGGTGTGATAGCCCTTCCGACGGCCGTGAAACGCGAGTTCGAAAGTCGACATAAAAGGTTAGACCTGAGGGTATTTTCCACATTCGTTTTCTGTTTTATTTCATTTTTTATTGAGTATCGTTAGCATGATTGTTATGTTAAAATTGCATGTTGTGGCCCTTGAGTAGATAAATATGCATGGATTACGAAATATTGTATGTTGTGGCTTTGGAACAAAATGAAAGATGTGTCAACTCTCGCGGTATATCGGATGGAAACCCGGACATAAATTTCATAGCCGATTCCGAATGGACAGTAGTATGATCTGTACTCGGGATACAATTCCACGTACCGCTTGAGTAAACGTCACCTTCTTTGTTTTGTTTTGTGTTGCTTTGATTTATTTATTATTCGTCATTTAAATTCCACATGTTACTTGTTTATGTAATTATGTGATCGAGCGCATGGGCTTAGTAAGTCGGATTAAAGGTCCCCTATTTGGAGGGGTTAAAATCCTTTACCACGATGCTTTGCCGTTCCGGTTGATGTATATTCGTTTGAATGTAAGATGTGTTCAATCGGGTATACGAAGTTTCATATTAGTTCTCATTGTCTTTGTACGCATTGTAATGAAAGGCGCATGGGCTTATTGTGTTGGATTAAAAGGTCTCTGCCTGGGGGAGGAAGAAAAGCCTAAAAGACTCCTTTACCACGATATTTGCCGTGTCTTTCATCTATTGATTGCATCATTTACCTTAATCTTGGCTTAACGTAGTATAATTCATATATCCATGTTATGATAGCATTGAGTATTATTTCTTGTAGTGTATCGGATGGAAACCCTACATAAATTTGTAGCCGATTCCGAATGGACGGTAATGCGGTCTGTGTACTTGGGATAAATCCCGTACCACTTGGAAAAGTGCTCAAGTGTGTTTGTGTCCATATTAGTTATCTTCTTTGCACCACGTCATAGCATGCTTACTTTAATGCCTAATTGCATCCTTAAGTGTCTTTTTGCATTATGTACTAGTTGACTCTTTTATTTGTGCTATGGACATGTAATGGCTATTTGTTTATGATATGTCTATGAAATCACATGTTCGCCATTATTGATTCGCCTTTATGTGTGCTTGTGTGGTTAGTGTGCTTGTGTTTCCATGAATACAATATGCCAATGAAGTTGTATGTTCGTTGCTACTTTGATGTACTTTCAAGCATGCAATCTTAGATGTGAAATATATGCAAATTTAGGTGTAAGTTTTATTTTTTGTGCATATGGATTTAGAAGCATGATACTATTGGAAATAAGTGTTACTTAAGCTTGATTAAATTATTACACAAATCCTTTCATTACAAGTGACATAAGTAAGGGACCATTCTGAACCCAACGGTTTGAGGTCTTCCCTTGCGAGGGGTGAGTGCGGCTTAAATCTCATTTTCCCGGTTCACACCGGGTGGCGACTCCATTATTCTCCGGTTTAGTCCCCCGTGGCTACTCCGTACTCCCGACCGGGCCGCGAGCCCGGGACAGCCTGCGTCGTCCAGTTTCTGTGTCCCACAGATAGCAAACACTCTTTTTATTTTGGTCATATTTGTCACACGATCTCGAAAAAAAATCCTCCCTAGGATCTTCAAAGATTATGGTTATGAAATATTGAATATCTAAAAAAACTAATACACCTCGTTAAAACAAACCAATATATCACGTTAAACCAATACATCATGTTAAATAACAAAATAATACGAAAACAACATTGTGTCATCATCAATGCGACAGAAACAGTTCACCAAGAATGCCTCCTCGTACTCACTCGTCCATTCGATATCTTTTTTTGCCTTCTTGATCAGTTGGAATAAGATATGACACTTATCTTTGGTCTTAGAAATGAACCAGTTAAGTTATGCCACCCGATTAGTCAAGCTTTGTATTTATTTTACCATCTTTGGTGATTTCAAATCCAGTACCACCTGATCTTTTGAGGATTGGTCTCGATGCCTCTAGCACTGACCATGTATCCCAAAAACTTCCCAAATTATACTCCGAAAGCACATTTCTCTATATTCAGCCTCATCTCAATTTTATTTAGGAGTTCAAAAATCTCTCTGAGGTCCATCAAGTGATCCTCTAGCTGAACTATCATGGTTATCATATCATCGACATATCATTGCCTTGTTTTACCGATGAGGGGTTTGAAGACTCATTTCACCTACCTCTGGTACGTCACTCCAGCATTCTTCAACCCGAAAGACATTACCTTATTGCAATATAACCCTTGATCTGTGATGAATGTTGTCTTCTCCTCGTCCTTGGGAAACATTCTAATTTGATTGTATCGCGAGAATGCATCCATGAAGCTTAGCAATCTCTGGTAAGATGTTGAATCCACCAATTAGTCCACTTTAGGAAGTGAGAAGCTGTCATTTGGACAAGTTTTGTTCAAATCGGAGAATTCCACACACATTCTCCATTTTCAGTTGGCCTTTTTTACCAAGACTGTATTTGAGATCCACTACGGGCATTTCATTTCTCTGATGAACCTGACTTGTATCAACATATCTACCTCTATATGAATAGTCTCATACCGCTTCTAGTTGAATATCTTCATCTTCTGCCTCACCGTCTTATAAGCCTGGTCAATTGATTGGCGGTGATTGATGACCTGATGATCTATCATGGGCATGTCTTTATGGATCGGTACGAAGATGTCTGCATACTCTCTTAGGAAGTCTATGAGCTTCCTCTTCAGATTCTGCGCCAGTCCGACCCCAACCTTGATTGTCTTATCCGGACCAAAGAGCTGTATTGACTCTAGCTCCTCTTCTGCTCCCACATACTAGTGGGGTCTTTGGGTCAGGGATAGGATTATTCCTCATCGACTGAGTCCTCTTCCATTTCCTTCATCTTCTGCCATGTGACATCATCAATACACATGGTCTTCTTAGATGTGGCAGCAAAACAACTCCTCACCACATTCTGATTACCGCATACAACCACGACCTCATCCATGGTCAAGAATTTCAACTTCAATTAGTAGTTTGACATGGTTGCCCTTGATTTCATCATGAAGGGCTTTCCTCACATATGGTGCCAACTGTTGATGACTTTTTTTCGTTCCAAGGGCAATATGGAAAATTAACGCCTCTAATAAACCTCCTTCAACAATGAATTTATTTGGTTATCAGGGAACCAAAGCACACTTAGAAGGCAAACAAGATAAACATCGAGTTTACGTGGTTTGACGGAAAGTGGCTCCAACCTACATCCATATGAGAAATGTGGTATATTTGATTACTTCTCAGGGTTAAGACCGACCCGAGCTATATGGGGAAAATGATCTATCTCAGTGATAACACACCTCGGGTCTTACACTAGTCCGGTACAATTCACTCACTTGGTCAGGTAACTGACCGACTTTCTCTCTTTATCACTAGTTTTTTAAACTTTTAGCTTTTTTACAAGTTGTGAGATACGAAATTTTCTAAACCTTGAATCTAAATCTTCAACCCCTTTATATAGGCTTCCAAATTCATCATTCCATTGCCAATGACGTCAGCCCATGTCACCTTGCCATTATTGTTATCGCAACTCTCTTCAATTACCCTTAAATGCGCCAATCAGAATAATTCATTTCACTGTCCCTGCATCGGCCTTTGGTGGCTCTACTCTGCTACCTCGCTACCACTGCACCGGCCTATGGTGGCTGGCAAGGATACTTCCAATGAGAACCGTTATTTTTTCCATAGTCATCATTAGCCTTCTAAGAGCTTACCCTCTCAACTAGGGCATACGTCACATGACTTCAACACAAGTTGGCCTCAGATCCCGTCTTCGTTCCTCAGGTTGGCACACTGAGTTAGATGATACTATAAAAGCCTTTTTTTCAACACCCTCAATCAGGTCGGGTTTCATTGTTAAAAAACCATCAGGTCGGGTTTTACCAAACTCTTAAAAAAGGCCAAATCAACATCCTTCAGGGGTTGGGTCGATATCTCAACTTGCTTCATCATCAATAAGTTCTGTATTTAGGAGAACCCCTTTACACCATGAGGTCGCATTCCTCTATCAAATCTCTTCTATCTCTTCGGGCCCTTGGGCCTTTATCATATATTTTTAGCTAAGTACAATACATGTTCTACATCTGCTCGATATTTGAACCTTTCTCGGGGTGAAAAATCATCATCAACAATATATATATATATATATATATAATCATTTTCAGGTCAGATTCATGTGGATTTTATACTACTTTGCGTGTAATTTCTTTTAAAAGCTAGATATAATCTAGATGCACGCAAAGTATTAATACTTTACGTACATCCGGACCATATAAAATCAACATGAACCGGTCGTGACTCTATATATATACACACACGTTAAACATATCCGAAAAAAAAAAAATTAAGTGATGGCGTCTAATATAATAGCGAGATTATCTTTAGGTGGTATTTAATGAATAGAACTCTTCCTAGAAACAAGATATGGAATTTTAGTCCTATTTTTCGTAAAAAAAAACTGTTTCCAGGAGAGAAAGTATCTTTATTAGAGAGTAAAATGACAATAGTACTTAAAGAGCACTGAGAACAGGAAAGGCAACAAAAACAATAAAGCAAAGCAACACAGATAACTTGAGGCTATTACAGCCAACGTCAGGATGGAAAGAGACTAAACGACATTCTAATAGCTACTTGGTTTTGGAATTGGACTCATTCCTCTTAGCAGCTGTTTGGGCTGATGGGTTGAGCAGATCCCAAGCTTCAATCCATGTTACCATGGCATCTCCAAGTTTCTGAAAGTAAGGATCAAGATTCCCTAACTTCTCCTTCACTTGCTTGGAGAGCTCAATGTAGCATTCCTTTACAGTTGTGCATTCCTTTGGGAGAAGTACAGATTGGAAAAATGGAATGATATCTTCCTGCCAGTAGATGCCTTTGTATTCCTTCTTCAAATTCACAAATGGGTTGCTTGCCTTGCTGTGCCAAATGTATGGCAGCCCTGTCTTCACCCCCAAGCTCAGATGATCACATATTACCTGCAGGAACAAAAATAATATGAAAAATTCTATGCTTGAATTAGTAAAGCAAGAAGTGTTTGTTCACGATATTCAAACATGATTCTATCATATACAAGATCAAAGACAAAAGAAATAAAGATTTTAATACAATACTATTTTTCTTTCAATTCATTATAATTTATACTTTTTAATTTTTTCACGTCGTCTTCAACTTATTAAATTTATACTTATATACACACACGTGTGTGTGACTTGGACCTTTTTTAAAATCATGTAAAATGTATACCTTGGCACACCAGCCAGCCCACATATCATCATATCTACCAATAGGCTGACCATCACCCATGAGCCCAAAGTACATGGCAGGGCCAATGAGTTCCCTGTCAAAAGCCAGGTTCATTCCACACATTGGGAACAGACTCCCTTTTGGGATTGTCATAATAGCATCTACATACCTGTGAGAATTACTAAAAAAAATCAATACACAATCAGCAAACATTATACTATAATCGATATTTTGATTCCCCATTTCCTGCTGTTAAATTCAATTAATAGAAAAAGTAACCTGGAGTTGCGCTCGAGAGGCTTGACAAGCTGAGTGGGGGCATCATAATCAGGAATGTTGAGCCAGAGTCCATGAGAGATAGCAGTAGGCACTCCTTCTCTTAAGCTAAATGGGTATCCTCTGACAAAATCGGCACCATCTCTGTAAGGATCATAGAGTGTGTTGAAGAAGAATGGTGTTGATGGTCTCAGCAAATTCTGTATGTGCTGTGCCAATGCATTTATCTCTTTCCCACTTGGATCCTTCGCCACCTTCAGTTCACACCATTCACCAAGGTGAAAATAAAAACAATTATCGAGTAAAAAAGTACATTTAGATCATAATAGAGATTTGGTGCTCAAGGAGCATTAACAAGAGTTATTTAGGGTTACAAGGATAGGTCATTAGTAATTTTTTGAGTTGGAAATCTAGTATTTTAGAGTTGGGATTCAAACCCTAATAATCAGAATATGGTGGTGGGACAACTCAATTATATCGGATCGGAATGTGGTGGTGGAATAATTTAAATGTCACAGACAAAAGACAAGAGTCCGGTGATAGTTTCTTTTTAAGGAGAATTATTGAATAATGTCCTACATTAATTATTAAAAAAAAAGTGTTGTGATTATAAATATGATAAGTTTCTCCACCTAATAGACCGATCTTTTGGGTCCGGCCTCGAACTGACTATGAGTTCACATATTTCTTCAACCAAATAAACATCCCATTTAAAGAAGTAAAATTTAAGAAAGAAAACTTACAAAGCAGTCATCGTCAATGGTGAAAATATACTTCTTTTTGGAAACCAAGAAGCCAAAGCAGCGACAAGCAGAGTCCTTGAAGGAAATGCAGCTGGCCTTGGGACCAAGAACACGATTTACATCATTCCTGTTATACAACTCATAGTCAAAACCTTCGGGAACACTGATCGTTTTGGTGGGTTCCCCATCTTGAACAATGATGAGATGATAAGGCTCAAAGAATGGCCTCCACATCTCCAAGAAATCCAAGTTCCTTATGGTGGGTATCACAATGTCGAGATCATCTTTCAACGGCGCTGATTCTGAGGCTACTCCGTGGGCCATAGAGATCAGAGGGAAGACGGTGGTGATGGTGGTGGTGATTTGTGAAAATTGTTTTTGCATATGAGATTTTATAAAGGTTAAAAAGGAGCGTAGGTTTCCTTTTAATGCAACGTGGATGGAGTGAATGAGGGAAAAAGAGAGATATATTTAATAATTGCTGCATTGCATGAAGGTGGTCACATGTTTAGGCTTTGTTTGGTAGAGGATGACGACTTCCATGTGAGATACATGTAAAATTATATTCTTATAATACTTTACACAACATTTTATAATATAATTATCATTTTTGGAGATATATAGGTTCCCAAAGCAAGAAAATTTGAAATTGTTTTTTTCGAATGATGAAATACATTCATAGAGAAAAAGCATTATACAATGCTATATCATTTTCATCCTATCAACTCGAATATAATTATTAGATTAACCTAAGAATCGAGCTTAGTTAGAGCACCACCTAATAATATAAAATTTGTGTACTACGAATCCTACATAATCATCCTAAGAAATGATCACACGTTCTAAAATATTGACGTACCAGATGATTTAAAGTACCGGTCTAGTCTTCAAACCTTAACTACAGTTGGGAATACAATCCTTAAACGGAAGTGGAAAAATTATAATTGTTACTCAAAAGAAACAATGTACCGTTAGTAATTACTAATATGTCTCTAACGAAGCGAAAAACATTAAAATATCAAAAAAAAATTATAATAAATTTAATTGAATGAGCAATTAAATTAAGTTAAAGTTTTAACACCCTTTTATATTTAAACATTTAAATAATACGAAATTACGAAAAGATTATATGAATTATTATGACTTAATTAAAATATCATAATCATAACAAAGCAAGAAAGGATACGAAATTAAAATCTGAATCTAAATAAAAAGGATAAATCTGAGAAGAATCCCTATAATAGAAAATAAAACTTCTAACTATGATTAGAGGCACTTTAAAGATGAATTTGAGGGTGATCCGGGCTAAATTGACATAACTGGTTAGTATAAGTCGAAAACGGACACATATAATCCTTTAAAATTATGATTCATATATGTGCCCTACATTAGTCTCCTTTCGGAATTATGATCCAATTCAGGATCGAATGTTGAACACTAGATCAACCCATGAAGACAAAATTAAATAAAATCTGATAATTAACTCAATATTTATCACAAAATCATGAAATCACATCATCCCATTTTATGAATGGTTTTGTGACTGATGGGATCGTTGGTGTGCGTGGGATAAGTTACTACTCGTAGTACAATTCACGCAAAGGTTGGGCTTGGGCATGTTAAAATTAAGAAAGTGAAACCTCAAACTCGGAGCGTCTTGGTACTTTCCCTGGCTCAATGGCGTGCTCATTACTTGATTTTCCCGTGACACATGAGCTAGAGCAAATGGCTGTTGGCCTTGGCCAATTCTTGTTGCCATTACACAACAAGAAAGAGAATATAAATGACTGGACTTTTAAGATATTATCTTGTATGGAGTTTTGCCCTTAGTTATAACTTCTCTTTCAAACATGTCCTAATTAACTAAGACTAGAGGTGGCAATTTGGGTCAGAATTAGTTTATTTGTTCGATTTGATTCGCTTTAAAGCGAATACGAGTTTGAAAAATGTATTCGTTTAATAAATGGGTTAATTCCATTCGATTCGTTTATTAAACGAATCGAATACGAATTTAAGCTCAAGAATTCGTTTATTCGTTTAGGATTTGTTTTATTATTTTCTTTTATTTGTTATTATTATTTTTCAATTAAGATTCAAGAAATTATGGCTAATTACCATTGAAAAAAATAATATTTTCGATATTTGATGAGATATTTTTAATAAATATAATAATTACATATTTTATATGTATATATTTAAGAAGAATTAATATAAATCAACTATGATAAATTATGATATTAAATAATATCGTTACTAATGAATATTCATATTCGATTCGTTTAATAAATGAATCGAATACAGATCATGATATTAAGATTCGTTTAATAAACGAATCGAATACGAATCATTATATTAGGATTCGTTTAATAAACGAATCGCATACGAATCCATCATATTTCGATTCGATTCTGTTAGCACATTTTTTATTGGCATGTGTCCGTGACAAAATGAGTTCAATTGAGTTGTAATCTATTTGGACTGGTTTTTGGCTGTTGTGCATCAGACTTGCGTTCGTGGTGCGTTCGTTACAGCGTTCGAACATTTGCGTTAGTGCTGCGTTCGATGTTTGGTTCTAATGTGTGGCGTTAGTGGCACGTTCTCCATTGGGTTCGAACGGGAGCATTCCAGAGAGCAAACGTTCGAGGCACGTTCTTGTTGGGTTCGAACGAGATCATTCCAGAGAGCATCCGTTCGTTGTGCATTCGAGTGGAGTTCGAACGATTCTTTCCAGTAGGCGCGCATTCGAGGTACGTTCGAGTAACCGTTCAAACGCGACTGTGATCTGGACGTGTTTTTGTGCCTTTTCACCTTGGAAAACCCTAACTTTTCACCCTACCTATAAATAGAACATGTAGCCGCCATCTTCATTTGTTGAAACACATTTTCCTTGAGCAAAAATCTCTCAAATCTTTCAACCTTCTTGAATCCACCAATGAAGACGTTTTATCTCATTGTCTTCTTCATTAATGGTGAGATTCAATCTTTGATAAACCTTCAATACAACATAACCAAAAATTCCTAATCCTTTAGAGTTCTTAAGGAAGAAGATTGGTAGTTGGAGTTCCGGCGTCAAAGGTGATACAATCTACTCAGAGACTTCAGTGGTTCTGAAGAAAATCGTGGGTCGCGGGCTTGAGGAGTTGCCTTAAGTTCTTGCAGTATTGAGGTACTTGAGTCGGTGGAGTTGCCACCATAAGTCTTAACCATCGCTGTAAGTTTTTCTCGATATTGTGGATTGGGCTGGTAGCCGATATACCCTGAGTGGTTTTTTACTCGCAAGAGTTTTCCATTTCGTCATCATAATTATTGTGTTAATTTTGTGTGATTGGTTTAATTTTTCACAATTTATATTTTGCTTTGAATTGATATTGTGGATAATATTATTGTTGGATATTGTGGTTGTTTGGTGGATCTCCATTGACATATTAATTAGGACTTGTCTTAGTTAATTGTGATAATTTCCGCATAGGGTCAGAACCTAGGCTAATCGCGAATTTTCAATTGGTATCAGAGTCTGAACTCGATCAATGACCCATTAGCTATGGAACGTAGTCAACCATTGAATTGTCCGCCATTTTTTAATGGCACATAATATTTACATTGGAAGATTCGCATGAAGGCGTTCCTTAAGTCCTTAGATGAGAGGGTCTGGATGATTGTTGAACATGGGTGGAAACCTCTCATTGTTGTTGTGGATGGGGTTTCTTCCCCTAACGACAAATTGACCTGGACCAAGGACGAATTTGATACTAGCAATAGGAACAGCAATGCAATTAATGCCATACATGGTGCTGTGTGTTCTGCTGAGTTTAGGAGAATCTCAATGTGTGAGATAGTCAAGGATGCTTGGGACATATTGCAGACTGTGCATGAGGGCACATTGTCTGTTAAAAATAATAGACTTCAGGATCTTGCTACTAGGTTTGAGGTCGCTAGAATGAAGGATGATGAGACCTTTGATGAATTTTATGTTGAGATTAACGATATCGTTAATTCAAGCTTTAACCTATGTGAGACTATTCCTACCAGTAGGATAGTTAGGAAAATCCTTAGATCCATGTCTGATAAGTTCCTACCCAAAATCACTGCCATCGAGGAAAGCAATGACCTTGATCAGCTTAATTTAGAAGACCTCGTAGGAAAACTGCAGGTTTATGAGCAGAAACTTCCTGGGCATCTAAAGCCCAAAAATATAGCGATGAAGATCACAAATGAAGTTGTTCATGGTTCGTCTAGTGATGAGGATAACCTCACGAATCATGATTTGGCCTTATTTGCAAAGAAGTTTAGGAAATTTCTTAAGCTGAAGAAGAGTGACCATAGTAGTGACAGAGATAGAGAGGATGAGCCTAGAGAGAGTAGGCATAGCAAGAGAGAGTCTAGAGAGGATAGGGATAATAGATCTCATGGTGTCCAATGCCATGAATGTGAACTTTATATGCACATTAGATCTGAGTGTCCCACATACCTTAGGGCTAAAGGCAAGAAAGTAATGGCAGCCTCCCTTAGTGATTCAGAATGTGATGAGTCTCCTAAGAATAAGAGAAATTTTATTATCTTTACTGCTAGTGTGACTGATGAGAGAGAGATTGTTGTTAATGATGCTGATTCAGAAGTATCTCTTGATGAGTCTGTATTCAGGTAGCTTATATTGAACTGTTTAATGAGAGTTTAGCTATTAAGAAGACTAATATAAAGGTCAATAAGAGGCTGAAACTAGTTGAGCAAGAAAAGAATGAAGCTCAAGCCAAATTTGATCAAAGTCTCTTGATGGTAGATGACCTGGAGGAGAGGAACAAATGCCTAATTGATAGGGTCCAAATTTTAGAGGCCGAACTTGAAGATGCTAGAACCCAGTTGTCTGCATTTTCTAGTGGGAATAAAAAGGTGGACCGTATGTTAGGTATTAGTTTTGAGCCTATTTGTGATAAGGTGTCAACATCTAGAGCAGTGTCTAACCCTCCTAAACATGACTTAGGCAAGAAACATGTTGAGTGCAGTCATGTTATTCCTCCGTTTGTTCCTCGTCCTGTGACCCAACCTCGATTTAGAGGTGTTGTGGGTAAACCTCGCACACATCCGAGGTTTTTGCCTGTATGCCATCACTGTGGCAAGGCAGGACACATTAGGCTTAAGTGCTTCATGTTGCACAAACAAAAGAAGAGGCCTAAGAGTGTGTCTCCTAGATTTGATTCTTCAAATCTAGTGTCTCAAGTTTCTGCACTAACCAAACAAGCTCAATTCCTGAGTGAGAAACTTGCTTTGTTGTCTGGGAATACTCATGTGGAAGAGGTTCCGAGAAAGGTTTGGGTGAGGAAGCAAGATGACTTCCCATATACTTCTGAATTTCTTGATCCTGACAGGCATGATGAGAGTGCACTCCGGTGTAACTCTTCTTAGAAGTTGCATTTGTTTTCCCATTGCATGTGTGTGTGCGTGTGTTTTATGTTTTTGCACGTCTATTTTCTTTTCACTGCATATGGGTGTGTTTGTGTCTTGTTTTTATTATTTGTCCCATGGTATATAGGATGGAAACCCGGACATAAATTTCATAGCCGATTCTGAATGGACGGTAGTATGATCTATACTCGGGATACAACTCCACGTACCATTGGATATTGACAAGCCGTTTTGTGTCTTATTTTTTTTTGTGTAAAATCTGAAAAAAAAAATAATAATAAAAATAAAAAAACCAAAAATATTTTTTATGGCTTGTTAGAGCATGAATAACATGTGCATGTGATCCTGGTATGTGTGATATATGGTTATGCATGTATAAAATGCGTCTATTTTTCTTGAAGCTCTATATTCATATGTGTGTGTGATAAAAACCTTATGTATATCTTGTGCTTGCACCTCACATACACGATTTTATTATGTCAAGGCTTGGTCGCATGTAAGAGTTTTTGGACTAGCAATCTATTTTCTATCATACTTTGTTCACTCAATAGTGTGACCTTTGACTAGATGACCTTGCTATCCCCTTGCAAAAGCAAAAAGAAATTAAAAAAAAATTATTTACATGAGACTTAAGTGCAAAAGAGTCAGTGGGCCAAATTCAAAAGATAAGGGCAAAAACCCTTCACTCGAAAGAGTTGTTATATATGAGCTCATGATATTTATGGGGAAAATAACAAAGCATGCAACCAATGTTGCATATTTTCATGTCCTAGTAGTGCTGGGTTTGAACACATATTTTGTGGACTTGGTTTGTTAAGAGATGGATTTCTTTGGCTGTGTCCAGCTCATAAAATAAGGTCTTAAGCCTTGATTCGTTGTGTACTTATTTTTCACGCAAGTGCTTGTTATGTTTTGGGTTTTATGTCATATGCATAAGTGTTGTATTTAGCCAATTTTAAAATGATGCATATTATTTTATGTCATAAACAGCTGAATACTGACTGGGTATCATTGTATTTTTCTTGAAGTGATGTTTTAGTCAGTTTTTTATAAGTATTTTTTTTCTCATGATGTGCGTGTGTACGCTCCATGTCATTGCATACCATTTGTGTTGCACATCTATGATTGTTTTCTTCCCGTATGACTTTAAGCTAACTGAGTGGGCCTGTTAGTGAGGGGGAGTAAATTTTGTTTGCTTATGCTCTTGCATGCGTTATCTCTTGTGTGTTTTTCCTGATTCCTTCATCCTTTGTCATTTCGTGACAAAAATGGGGGAGTAGATTAAGGGGGAGTAGTAGCATAGAATATCCTTTTGATATCTCTGTTTCAAGGAGAGTTTATGATTAAGAGGGAGAATGATATCTACCTGTACAGGCATGAGTTTTATACATGTTTTATGTTACTTGATAATCCCAATGCTTTTCACGGTATATTGTTGTTTGTGGATGTTTCAGGTAAGCAGGTTTATTACTGTGGTGGCATTGATTTCAAGACTACTTGGTTAGGTGTTAGATCGAGTCTTAATGTAATAAGTCACTGTTTTGATGGTTGACAGTTGGCTGTTTTCTTTTTGGGTCTATTACCGTAGTCTTTGTATTAGGTAGTGTTTTGTCACTGAATGCCAAATAGAGAGATTGTTAGCACCTTTTTTATTGGCATGTGTCCGTGACAAAACGAGTTCAATTGAGTTGTAATCTATCATGAAGATCTTTGTGCAATTGGACTCGTTTTTGGCTGCTGTGTATCAGACTTGCGTTCGTGGTGCGTTCGTTGCAGCGTTCGAACATTGGCTTTAGTGCTGCGTTCGATGTTTGGTTCTAACGTGTGGTGTTAGTGGCACGTTCTCCATTGGGTTCAAACAGGAGCATTCTAGAGAGCAAACGTTCGAGGCACATTCTTGTTGGGTTCGAACGAGATCATTCCAGAGAGCATATGTTCGTTGTGCGTTCGATTGGAATTCGAACGAGTCTTTCCAGTAGGAGCGCGTTCGAGGTACGTTCGAGTAATCGTTCGAACGCTACTAGGAGCGATCTGGAATCGTTTTTGTGCCTTTTCACCTTGGAAAACCCTAGCTTTTCACCCTACCTATAAATAGAACATGTAGCCGCCATCTTCATTTGTTGAAACACATTTTCCTTGAGCCAAAATCTCTCAAAGCTTTCAACCTTCTTGAATCCACCATTGAAGACTTCTTATCTCCTCGTCTTCTTCATTAATGGTGAGATTCAATCTTTGATAAACCTTCAACACAACATAACCCAAAATTTCTAATCCTTTAGAGTTCTTTAGGAGGAAGATTGGTAGTCGGAGTTCCGGCATCATAGGTGATACAATCTACTCAGAGACTTCAGAGGTTCTGAAGAAAACTGTGGGTCGCGGGCTTGATGAGTTGCCTTGAGTTCTTGCAGTATTGAGGTACTTGAGTCGGTGGAGTTGCCACCATAGGTCTTGACCGTCGCTGTAAGTTTTTCTCGATATAGTGGATTGGGTTGGTAACCGATATACCCGGAGTGGTTTTTTACTCGCATGAGTTTTCCACTTTGTCATCAAAATTATTGTGTTGATTTTGTGTGATTGGTTTAATTTTCCGCAATTTATATTTTGCTTTAAATTGATATTGTGGATAATATTATTGTTGGATATTGTGGTTGCTTGGTGGAGCTCCATAGACACATTAATTAGGACTTGTCTCAGTTAATTATGATAATTTCCGCATAGGGTCAGAACCTTGGCTAATCGCGAATTTTCAGATTCGTTTAGGATTCGATACAATTCGATTCGTTGATTTGTTTTGTCACCCCTAATTAAGATGTCATGTTGTATCTCCTACAAAAAAAAATTAGCTTTTTACCGATCGTGATTGGTAGTTATTGGTAGCTTTTCATCACCGATCCAAGTTCCTTCGCTAAAACTCCTCTAGCTCGCTTCAAGTTATCTTTCAACTTTCTCGACATGGCAATTGACAACAGACAAAGTTAAAAGTCTTCTAGTTCTTCTGAATAGAATCCCCAAAATTGTAATGTCCAATCCACTTATGCTAAAATCTGAATTTTTAGGATCATCAAAAGCCGTACAATTATATATACTAACATAGGAGAATTGTCCGAAACAGCTCTTAGCAAGAGCACTCCAAGTATCCAGAACCTCTTCGTTTGTACATGAATATATTTTTATATACCTCGAACTACGAGATATGTTTATCAGTTTTAAGAGGGCAGAGAAAACAATGTATGATCTCTCGCGGCTTTGTTCCGTAGTTAGGGAGCCTCACTAAATGGGATTATGGTTGTGATGCACGATTGAAATCCTGAAACTCAGAATGTCATAAGGATTTATGATTAAATCGTTAGATTAGGGAGAATGTCCCATGGGTAATTAATTTTTTTTCTTAGTATTACATGAATATATTTTTATGTACCTCGAACTACAAAATACGTTTATCGGTTTTAATAGGATAAAAAAACCTGTATAATCTCTCACAGCTTTGTCCCGTAGTTAGGGAGCCTCATATATGAGATTATATTTGTGCATATATACCATTGAAATCCTGACACTTGGAATGCCACATGGATTTATGAATAAATCGTTAGATTAGGGAGAATGTCCCATGAATTACTATTTTTTTTCTTAGTTATCTATTAGCTTTCTGATTTTTTCACAAAAGGTTTAATTCCATATTCTAAAACCTAATATCTGCAATTAATTATTCTTACTTCTCAAAAACACTGATTCATGACTTGAGCGTCTAAGTATATTTTGCAGGTACACCTCCAGCGTCCTCGAAATCTAACAGCATATTAGATTGTTGAGAAGGTAATTTACACCTTCGGCTATTATAATCAGTTTATTTCATAGGGCCAAGAATGCAAGCCCAAGGGATCATTAGACCCAACACAACAAGCTTGTAACCCTTCGATTTATTGAAGTATCGTAAAGTAAATTAATGTAAGATAATAGAAGTAAAGTAATTCATTTTATAATTTTTTAGGAGTATGGTACGGTAAAATGATGGTTTAATAAATTTTCTGTGTTTGGTTAGAATGTATTTGAAGATAAGTTAAAGTAAGGTTAATAAAAATATAACATCATGAAAACACTCCAAATTAAAGTGTTATAATGGTAAAAGGAGGTTTTTAACCCATTAAATAATCCTCAATAACCATACATTTCATTTACACTTCTTCCCAAATATCATTCTTTATTTAATCATATCTTACCATACTTTTTCAAACCTCAATCTAAATAGAGGGGCAATAATGACCTGGAAATGTTATCTACATAAGAAAGTTGGCAATGGCATTACAGTTTTGTATACAACAAAATTAACTACAGAGTCTGTAAGTGAACTGAGATGGCGAGGAGAGCATGGCTTACAGGATGGTATATAAGCCCCAATGGAGTAATTCTTTTCGTGCAACTGTTGTATGTGTTATTTGGTACCATCAATTAATTTTGTAGAGTTATATTAATTATCATTTATTTAATTATTATTAATATTTTTATCACAAATGATAAAATATTATTAGACTCCTATATAGATGATATGATACCACCATTTCACTATAGAATATTTCCAACCCAATGAGGTGTTACTTAGGCTACAATCAAACCTGTGTATATATCTCATCTTGTAAAAAATTATATATTTGGCTACTGTTATTTTCAATAAAATACTGATACATTAGCTTCTGTCAACATGAACTAGATTGATTTGTTATTTAGAGTATCTTAGATTGATTTAATATTCAATTAGAGTACTTGATCAATTTATTATAATTTATTAAGATCATTTAGTTTAGAATGTTCTTTGTGTACGGGCCAAATTTGGACAAATGACCCAAATTAATGTCATTATATCTCAGGCCAACGTATCAAACTTGTATCAGAGACATTTTGGGCCACTACGTAGGCCCAATCAAAGTGGGTTTCAGCCACTGAATAATCAAGCATACGCCCAAGTCTCGCATATGAGCCAATGAGTTCATCATACATCCTCCCAATGAATAGTGCCTACATGTCTCAAAAGGTCTCCAACGGATCCTACTCATGCTACTCAATGTCTCAGCCGACAATATATGAGCAATATCTCAGTCGACGTTGTTTCATATTATGCAGTGTCCTATTAGACATGGTTTGTCAGTCTGCACATGACTAATTACTTCTTAATAAGAAAACTAAGTATTTGGATCGAGACATAATACCTACAAATACGGTGATATAATCCAAATATCATAGGGATTATACCTAATCTTAGATATCTAGGCACTCCTAATTCGACCTAGATTTAACTACCCTTTCCTAAATAGACTTGAGATACAACTCTTCTAAGGAATCATAATCCGACTTGAAAGCTACTTCACAGCTTATAAAAGGAGAGAGAATTCAAATGGTTGAGGCATTCAAGCTTTGGCTTTCACACTTAAGTTTTAAAAGCATACATAACTCCCTAAATATCAGCGTACTGCCTTTACGACAACTCAAGAAGGTCAAGGCAACTCCTAGCCTTACTCTTCCCTTTCTTTTCGTTTGTCATCGTCACTGACTTGAGCGTCAGTGTGCCAACGACATCCATCACACCGGTGGATTGTTACTCAACATTCACTTGCCTTTATTTTGAATTATCACTAGTGCCCTCATCATACAAATTCTCAATTATAGGCAAATGTGAAATTCAACGTTACAATTTGGCGCCCACCGTGGGGCCCTCTGCGATTCATAGTAAGCAAAGATTTCTCAGTCTATAGTTTTCAGATCACTCATGGCTTTCGGTAACGAAAACACCCCAGACTTAGAGTCTGATCAGTTGCCTGCTCTTCAGAAGACTGCCATGGACCTTCTTCAGGTCTAGTCGACTGGAGATTACCTGGACCTTCATATGGTCTAGTCGATGGGAACCATCCTCGACACCCTCGTCGGGTTAGATTGAAGACTTGGATCTTCATCTGGTCCAAACAACGTGGAAGACTCCCCTGGACCTTCTTCAGGTTTAGTCGACTGGAGATTATCCTGGACCTTCTTCGAGTCTATTCGATTAGAGATTATCCTGGGCATTCATCTGATCCAGTCGACGGGACATTCCCCATGACCTTCGTCGGGTCGAGTTAACACCTGGACCTTCATCTGGTCCAGTCGATGAGACATTCCCTATGACCTTTGTCGGATCAGAAAATCTAATGGACCTTCATATGGTCCAGTCAACTTTGAAGACTCTTGGATCTTCGACTGGTCCAATCAAACGTAGCATGACCTTTTGTCTAATCTAAGCAGTATCAGTATTCCAAACGACATGGAGACTTCATACGACATACTCGTAGAATACTCTCCAGACTAAGGACTCTTTGACTTATAGAGTATGTGACAAACTGTAAGGGCCAAATTTGGTCCAAAGACCCAAATGCCATTATATCTTAGGCCCACATATCAGACTTGTATCAAAGGAATCTTGGGCCACTACCCATGCCCAATCAAAGTGGGTTCCAGCCACTGGATAATCAAGCCCACGCTCAAGGCTCGCATATGAGGCCATAAGTTTATTATACATCCCCCAATGGATAGAGCCTACACGACTCAAAAGGTATCTAACGAATGTCCCAACCGATAATGTATGAGCAATGTCACAGTAACCGTAGCTTCATATTATGCAGTACCCTAATAGACATGGCCCGCCAGTCTGCACGTGACTAATTCATTTTTAATAAGGAAATTAAGTATTTAGATCGAGACATAACACCTACAAATACAGTGATATAATCCAAATAACATAGGGATCACACATAATCTTGGATATCTAGGCACTTCTAATTCGACCCTGATTTAACTACCCTTTCTTAAATAGGTTTGAGATATGAATCTTCCAAAAATCCTAATCCGACTTGAAAGCTACTTCACAACCTATAAAAGGAGAGATGATCTATAGGGTTAATGCATTCAAGGTTTGGCACTCACACTCAAATTCTAAAAGTATACATAAACCTACCGCCCTCACGGAAACCCTAAACATCAACCTACCGCCCTCACGGAAACCCATGAAGGTCAAGGTAACTCATAACCTTGTTCTTTTTTTAATTCCACTCGTCATCGTCACTGACTTGAGCGTCAGAGTGCCTACGACATCCACCACACAAGTGGGTTGTTACTAGGGGTGTTCACAAGTCGGGTAGAGTTTTTTAATTTTTACGAAATCCGATTGGATTGGGTCATGCGGGTCATCAAACCCGAACCTGAAGTTTAAGTACGCAAACCCGAGCGGGTCGGGGGAAAAAGAAGAAATTTTTTATGTATTAATTATTTTGAGACATAAATACTAAATATTTATGTCCTGAAACTTGTCATACATATAAACTTGTCAAAAGAAAATTTCTTTTGACTCGACACCCTCACAACAACTCACAAAGGTCAAGGTAACTCTTAGCCTTACTCTTCCATTTCTTTCCGCTCATCATCGTCACTGACTTGAGCGCCGGAGTGCCTACGACATCCACCACACATGTGGATAGTTACTAGGGGTGTTCACGTCGGGTAGGGTTTTTTAAATTTTACGAAACACGATCAATTCGAGTCACACGGGTCGGGTCCGGTCAGGGAAAAAATAATTTTTTTTATGTATTAATTATTTTGAGACAAAAATACTAATTATTTTATGTTCAGAAACTTGTCACACATATAAAATTTCAAGACAATAAAAGTAATAAATACCTAAAATAATAGTACATTTTTTAAAAAATAATAAAAATTTTAGAAAAATAATAAAAATCTATTGTATCGAGTCGGGTTAGGTTTGATTGTCAAACCCGTGACCAGACCCATAAAAATCGGGTCGGGTTAGGTTAACCCGAAAATATTATTTTTTTTGAACCCCGAGCGGGTTGGATCAGGTTGCGTCGGATTACAGGTTGACCTGAAATGTGAAAACCCCTAGTAGTTACCCCACGCTCACTTGTCTTTGTTTTGCAGGATCGCTAGTTCCTATATCATACATATAAAATTCAGCGTCTACACCTTGATTTTCATGTAATTATTGTATTATTTATATTCTCTATATTAGAATGAATAGATATTCAGTTTTAAATGAATAATAAAAAGAAGTATATTGTTTAGCAACTTTCATTGTATCCAGTTTTCTAACTCTTAAATTCTTAATCAAATATTTGAACACATTTTAACAAATTTAGTCCAGCCCTGAAATTTGAAGTTAAAGTCCATTACAAGTAACTGTATCACCCATAACTTAGGAAGAATAGACTCAACCATAAACCTTGAGAATTAAACGAGGAGATGCCCATCACTTAATTTTTTTTTGTTCTTTTAATAGTTGAAGTCCGGTACTCTTTTATTTTTCGGATTTTTTCAAGTGAATTTACCGATTAATATTTTAACGATACTCATACTTTCTATTTATTTGTTTAAATTAGTTCTATACATTCTATTCTATTTGTTTTTTATAAGGAGGGGAAATTTAATTAAAAGAACCTTAAAGACCAGAT